>QGMG01000907.1:0-15602 GCA_007825325.1 Lachnellula cervina
GACTAATATGTGACTAAGCTTATTCTGAATTATACGCATACTAAGCGCATATAACTATTTATTATATAATCTTTATAATGCATCTTACTACTACGTGCTTTATTATACCGCAGTGCGACTTAGAGTAAAAAAGTGTAGTATAGGTGTGGTGTAGTGGGATGCTTAGTAATAATTATGCTTAGTGTAGTCATGTTTGTTATGCTATGCAAAAGCGGTGCCATTTCAGCCGTACCCGTCGCGTCGCGGTACAGTATGTAGTGGCTAACAGGACAAGCAAGTTGCGACGGCGATGGAAGGTGTGGTTCTCTCGTACAACAATGCCAGAATGTCCAGCCAATTCGTCTTTTCGGGCCTATGCAAGCATTTCAATCGGCACTCCAGGGAGGCTACGGCGAGATTGGGATGGAATTTGTTGTTTGTTTCCTCATGCGGTCGTGGGGCTTTATTCGCACCTTCTCTTTCGAGAATGACATCAGCCGGTTTCATTTTATTTGACCACCCCTTGGCATTGGTACATTTCTTTTCGTCGCTGACCTCGGGATTTGGACAGTCTTCTCAATGTCTTCCTTCTTTTGAACTCTCATTTCTTCTCTTGCTGTTCTTTTTTTGTTTTGGTTCCTCACCAAGATGCAAAAATGTCAAAGTCGACGCAAGGCCTCCTTGCGGCAACAGCTTTAAGCCCCAGATCGGATTCCGCACCCTTCAAGACCGCAGATCCGTCATCAAAAAGCAAGGCCTCAAAAGGAGCCCAATTAGCGATTGGAATTTCCATCTCCCTGGCATCACTCTCCCTCCTCCTGATAATATTCCTCTTTTTCCGATACCGACGCAAGCGCATACGCCGGCTTAGTATCCGCCATGATCTCACGTCTCCTGCGTCCACGGATTATACACCCACCACTTGGTCGAATAGTTCGCAGGTGCGCTTGGGTTCGGTGTATAAACAGCCTTTGCAGGCGAGATCGAAGCTGGTGCAGCATTATGATATTCCGGTCTGGGAAGGGCAGGTGAGAGTGCCGGTGGAGATAGGTTTGGGAAAGGGGGAGGAACAAGAACTGATGGAGTTGGCGGATACGAGTCGGAAGAGTGTCAAGGAGTGGGCGAGGAGTGCGAGGACGACGAGGACGAGGGATACGAGGAGAAAGCTTTCGCTGGTGCACGAAAGAAGTTGGTTGGATGAGCCGACGAGTCCGGATGTGACTGTGCCAGTACGGGCGAGATTCGAGTGATGGTTGGGGAGGGTTATGGGTTTCAATTACGGATTTGGAGAAGGCGGCAGGAAGTTGGGATATGGATGGGATAGGCCGACCTCGGCGTTTTGGGTGTGAGCATTTGCATTTTGGAGCGTACATATAACGATCTCGGATAAGGATCGCTGATCTAGGGGCTGCGCGAGAGTGCATGGAAGTCAAAGTTAACTCTTGACGGCGTCTGGAAAGTTGGACATATAATAGCTAATTTTTGTATTAACAATGAGTGGGGTATTTTTCAAAGACGGGGCAAAGGGGGTTATATCGCGGGTAACGAATACCGAAGTATCGGAAACTCTACCAGAACAAGAGGCAAGCCGTGCTACATTATTCATACTAGAGCCGTCATAACACAGTTCAGTCATACAACAAATCATCCAAGACAAAGAGATTTTCTTGCACCTGGCCGACCACGTGAGGAGAATTTAGGTTTGGAAGAGAAGAGAAAGAGCTTTTTCATGCTACTGCTACAGGGAGAAGAGAGGGCGTTGAGTGTTCAGAGATACCCAAGATGGAAGATTGCACGAGGCAAGCAAAGAAAGTTGCAAGATGCCATCGCAAAACTTGAGGCATCGTTCTGTACTGTACTGTACTGCAGTGCTGCAACAAGCGGCCGCATACAAATGGCCTTGCACAACAGAATCGGGATGGGGTGGGGATCGTAGCGTCGGACAACGTCAGCGAGAATAAACTATAGACCAAAGGAAGGCAAGGTGTAACTGAACTAAAGAAGATGAAACAAACGGTTACGCGCATGCACTAGCTGGATAGTTTAGTTCATGAAGAGGTAAACAACGCGCTGAGAGGAGGGGAGGTCCGTGACAAAAGCGGCATGAAGGTCGGATATGGCTCCTTACAAACATCCAAGAATTGATAATGAACTGGTGCAGAAACAATGCGATGAACGAATATAAAGGTTCTGGTGTTCTCTATTTAAAAAATGTATTAAAAGTCCAAAATATCATAAAACAGGGCCGCAGAGAAAGAGACCAAGAAGCAAGTGGTGGGACGAGGATGAGTAAATGCCGGGCTGGGGGGTCCCCAGTCGGAAGCGTTGCCATCGTTACCACATCTGCTAGACCAACAACAATCGGCTGCTACACCTGAATGGTCTTAATAACATCCACCACACCTCAAGACCACCACCACCACCTCTCTCAATTGCGCACAGCTTCTCGTCTTGTTCTCTTCTGGCGCTGATAAATACTACTTTCGGTTGATATCCGAAGGGTATAAGAAGGATTGCAGTTCTACTCGTACGCTCTTTAAAGGCCCCATTCCTCGCGTCGTCGCAAAAGCCTCCATCAACATTGGCCATCCTTCCATGCCATCACCGCATCGAGCCATAGCCATTCTAAGAATACCCCACCACTGTCTCTCAACTCTCTGGAGTTCTACTGGCACGATCCTGTGAGCTGGAACAAATGGCGTCACCTTCGCAGTCGGTAAGCGTTTACAATGGCTTGTTTACTTGCAGTTTCGCAGAAGAAGGCCGGCTCTATTGACACCAAACAGGTCCACCCATTGCGCATACAGAAGGGCACCCCTTCACCGACCAAACTGCCCCGACCTCTGTCTGAACTGGCTCCTACTGAGCAAAGAAGAAACTCCCCAAGCTTTACTCTAACAACCAAGGTAAGGATGTCGTCGATCGCTGCACCCTGAACTGCGCCTTTCGGAGAATTAGATACTGATTGATCTAGAACACGCAGAAAATGGCGCTCAATGGGGACTCGTCTCCATTCCAGTCGTCCCCTTTCAATGCCTCCGAGGGCAACTCTTCCCCGCGACTCTTCTGGCAAGGTCGTGATCCAGCGACGCCAAAGCGGTTCAATTCGGAGAATAATGGTGTATTTGTTGGAAGAGAGACGTCCCCTTCACCTACTCGACGCTCCTCGATCGAACGCCTGCAGCGCGCTTCGCGTGTCAAGAATAGCAACATGTTTGCGCGCGAACAAAAACAAGAATACGATCCTACTTCGTTTCCGGTCATCGAACGCCCGCTGGCAAAGCAAATACAAGGAAATTCATATGGAGGATCGGGTTTGGAGGGATTGCGATCAGCGGAGCGTCAACGGCCGTTTGGTCTTCAGAGAAATGATAGCATAACAGGGTCCCCGTTGTACAGTCCTACCAAAACCCCACTCAAAAATGGTGGAAACGGTTTCCGATCTCCAAGCAAGGATCAAATCTCACCAACGAAATCATCGCTAGCTGCTGGTCGATTCAATGGCAAGTCCAGCTTTGACTCGGAGAATGGTCAATTCTCAGAGGATAACTCGGGTGACGAGAGATCTCTTCCGCCAGGGCGTGCTCTTCACAGACATGCTAAGAGCGTGACGTTCGATGCAGCTCCACCGCAAGTCAATGAGTACGAGATGGCAACTCCAGATCTCTCATCGATTGGCACAGGATCACGCGAGAACAGTTACGACTCAGGTGAAGATGAAGATGAAGACAGCTACATAATTCACGGTGATTCTATGGAGCAGGATGATAGTTTTGATGCATCGCTTGAGGATACAGACAAAACCCCAGTCGTTGGGCCGGATGACTGGAGACATGCTAGCCCTGATGCCCATCGCAATGGCAGGATGTCAGGGCAATTTGAGGATCCATTTGAAGGTCCTGAAGGTAGCCCAATGCCTGAAGCCCGTCCAACTTCCTCTGGACGCCAAGCAGCCATTCGTAATGACTCGCTGAATTCAAATGGTGATCACAGACCTCTGCCACCACTTCCTGGCATGAGCCATCATGTACGAAATGGTTCAACTTCATCCATTGGACTATCCGCGGCAGCTGAACGTGCCACACAACGAAATCTTCCCTCTCCACCTGCTGCTTCTCCTGTCAGCAAGTCAGATATACAGGGTATGTCGGGTGGGAAATTGACCTTGGAAGAGCGATTGCAATTGATGATGATCCAAGATGAGGACAAACCCAAAACCGTGGCTGAACAGCAGCGAGAACGTCGAATGCGACGTGCTGGTGCTGGTCCTGGTGCTCGTGAGCGACAGCAGAGTCATACACCTGAACGTGAGCAGTCCATAACGATACATGAAGATGAAGACACTCTCGATGATCTTCCTGATCTCGGAACCTACCAGCTACCTCCCCGCATCTCACGAGAATCCATCATGCGAAAAGTAAACGGACAAGAAACATTTTCACGGGATTCTGACTACAACTTCTCATCCCCGATGCCAAGTTCAAGTCCTGAGCGTCCGCCTGCCCTTGATCCAGACACCCCGATCCCTTCCACTGAAGATGCATCAGTGGCTGAGAATGACGACGGCGTTGTCATTAAACCTGAACCAGAGGAAGATGAGATTGATGTATATTCAATCCCTGATATGTATCAGCGCAACGAATCGCGGATGGATGATTACGACAACGCCCACCTCAACCCCCCCGAAGAAGATGCTGGTAGCGACTACTCTGATCTCACACCTATCAACCCGGAGCTTCAATCTAGCGGGAGTTCTGGGGAAGATGACCTTCCTACCCCACAGCCAGAAATGCCTGTTCCTCAGGATCCACTACAATTGGATAAGAAGGACTCACTCCCTGAATTCAAAGGGTTCATGGATAACCACGACTTTGGCCTAGGCCTCAACTCCTATATGACTCCGTCTCCACCACCGCCTCCACCAAAGGATGTTCCCCTCGCCCGCGCCCCAAGTATGACTGAAGCTCAGCAGTACCTCCAACGACCAGAAACTCCAGAAGAACGCCAAATGCCGACCTCAAAACCGGAATATGATGGCACTGGATGGGGATCTGACGAGGACGATGAATTGGAGAGTGGAACTCCAGATTCCGTCATTAGACATCCTCTCGCCAGAGAGCCATCTCCACCTCGCGACTCCCCCAGCATCCCCGAGCGAGTTGCAACCATCAAGTCATCCGGCTCCAAGCTGAAGACAAGGCCATCCGCGACTCCTTCGGACCTCATCGCCATGAGGGAAATGAGGCGTCAAGTCAGTGGCGAAACACCAAATGTCCCACCAATTCCCGACCGCCATCGTAACCGTCCATCACTCAGCCTCGACCGCGAACTTGGCGAAGAGGAGACCGAGAATCCCGTTGAGAGGTATCCAAGTTTCAAGAAGAAATCCTTGACTCTTGATATTGGCAGTGATCTTGGTTTGAGTCTTGATCAAGATTTCGACCGGGTGATCGAAGCCCAAAAGGTTGCGTTTGACCCACCTTCGCATTCTGCTTTTGCTTTTTCCGAAAACGATAATGGACAAGCGTCTGATCCTTGCGCAAAAATACGTTATAACTACTATGCTAACCTTTCTCCCCGTAAACAGCGCGGTTACCTCATGAGACAAAACACAAAACTCATTGTCGCTAGCAGCGATGACAAGGGCGATGGAACTCGATCCGCCGGCAACTCACCCATCAAGCAGGACCGGCCACAATCGTGGACCGTCGAGCCATGGAACGGGCAAATGCGGAAAACCAGTAATAGATCAAACCCTCGAAAGAAGCCGGCACCAGGGGCTGCGCCTCCAATGCCTGGTCACGATAGCAATGTGACGGGCTTAGGTATAGTTGCCGAAGATCGCGCCACTACCGGGCCGGTGGTCGAAGAAGCTGGAGAGAGAGGAAGATTGTTCGTCAAGGTCATCGGTGTTAAAGATTTGGATCTCCCATTACCTAAAAGTAAGAGTCCCGACGCTCGCTTTTTGCCAATGCTAACAATCTTAGATGAGCAAACCTGGTTCAGTCTGACACTTGATAACGGTGTGCACTGTGTGACTACCGCCTGGCTGGAATTAGGAAGAAATGCACCAATAGGGCAAGAGTTCGAATTGGTTGTGCCAAATGAGCTTGAGTTTCAATTGACCCTGAACGCGAAATTGGTCAAACCAGCCCCCAAGCGTGTCATGGAATCCCCTACGAAAGGCCACAAAGCACAAAAATCCTCTACCTTCAGTCGAGTCTTTGCCTCGCCGAAGAAGCGGAAAGAAATCGAAATGCGACACAAGGAAGAAGAAGAGCGACTTGCGGAGCAAAGACGGAAAGAGCAAGCCAAGAGTAATAATGTACAACCTACTGGTTGGGACCTTATCTCTCCTCTCGCTGCCGAGGATGGAAGCTTTGGACGATCGTACGTGTGCTTGAAAGACCACGAGTCCAAATGCTACGGAAGACCATATGTTGTCGATGTTTCTGCTTTCAATGAATGGGCGACAGAAGAGGCAACTCATTCGTCAAGCGTAAAGGGTAAGCGTGGAAATACTATTGTTCAACGACGAGCTCCATACAAGGTTGGAAAACTTGAACTTCAACTCCTCTTCGTGCCAAAGCCTAAAGGCGCCACCGACGATGATATTCCCAAGAGCATGAACTCCTGCATTCGAGAAATGAAAGAGGCTGAACAAGCACTTGCTCGAAACTGGGAAGGTCATCTGAGTCAACAAGGTGGTGACTGTCCGGTAAGTTAAAACTCTCATCATACTCAAAAGATTTCCACTAATGAGTCCCCAGTACTGGCGCCGTCGCTACTTCAAACTCGTAGGCACCAAACTCACCGCTTACCATGAATCAACCCGCCAACCCCGCGCAACTATCAACCTCGCGAATGCCAGCAAGCTGATTGACGACCGCAGCGCCCTGACACAGAAAGAAACCAGCGGCAAAGGCGGCAAGCGCCGCAAATCCGGCTTCGCAGAAGAAGAAGAAGGCTACATGTTCGTTGAAGAAGGCTTCCGAATCCGCTTCAACAATGGCGAAGTCATTGATTTCTATGCCGATACGGCTGCGGATAAAGATGGTTGGATGAAGGTTCTTGAGGCTTGTGTAGGAAAGGAGGGCGAGTCGGGTAGGAGTAAGTGGTGTGATCTTGTGCTGAAGCGCGAGGATAGTGCAAGGAGGAAGTCGGAGGTGGGGCATGGCACCACGAGGGGCGGGAGGCATCACCAGAGGACGAAGAGCCATGGTGTTTAGGCAATGTGCACCACCACGAATGACGAATTACGCTGAAAGCTCTCGATGGGTCATGTCGATATGTCTGCTGCCCTGCCTATCACGACATTGTCCCTCTCACACCTTCGATTCATCCATACAAGGCATTCGACCTCACGGTCCTGTTCGGCCCCGGTGGCGGTTTCTTTTTACATATGTTTTTTGTTCTGTTCACGTATCATGGCTTTTTTCTCTTGGTTAAAGTGAAAAGAGAATAGGGGGACGAGGCGATGAGACCGGTGCTTTTGTTTTATAGGAGTGCATTGGGGTACGTTCGGGGCGTAATTATTGATCTTGACTTGTTTGTGTGCTGGCCTGGCCCTACTTTTGTATCCAGTATGAGATAGGGTTGCATAATGAAAAAGAAAACTTGTTACCTGATATTCTTTGCGTGGTCTTGGGTCTTGGGTCTTGGGTCTGTTCGTCAGAGTACTGGAAGTTGGTGGGTGAGTTTGTTTATGTGCAAGTTGTGCATTTGAAGATGGGCTACTTCTAGTCATAGTTGACGGATTATTCACTGTATTGCTCCCTGCGAACTGTCTGTCTATCTCTTGTCGTAAGCGCTACTTACCCTTCTTTGCGGATGCTCGTCTATTTCTGTCGCCAGGTATGAAAGAGCAGTGGTTTGTCAATTGCACGTAGGAGAGTGGGAGAGTGGGAGCAGGAAAGCAACGATGTGTATTTGCGAAAATGGACAGCATAATATACAACGCTTCCAGAAGTTCTCTGGAAAGCTTTCTCCAAGTGGATTTCTCAACTCCTCAACCCTGGTTCCCAACCAAGAACATACCAGCCCTCAGACTCCGCTTCAACCACTATAAATATCGTCTCCGCCTGACCCTGAAGCTTCGGCGGCATCTTTGTCCTTTGCGAATCCCCTGAATCCCCTGAATCCCCTGAATCCCATATTTATGATACTGCGCTCCATTCTCTGCATCAAATCCGCAAAGCAGTTTGGTTTACCTTCACAGTGGTGGCAGTGATCCAATGGATTTAAACCATCAGGTGCACGCATACGTGGGAACGCACGAGCAATAGCGATATGAGCAATAGCGACACATTGTCTACAGTTTTCCATGTCGCCTTCTTCATACCGTTTGCCACATCCATCGCATATCCTATCTGCCTGGATCATAAGGGCCACGGGCTTCTCGAACGTCGGAGCATTGGTGACAAGAAGTTTGGCGAGTTCTTCGACACGGTATGAGACTACGGAGATGAGTATGAAGTCCATAGTCGAATAAAATCAAGCGAAGGTGGAGGATCTGAACTTACTGGGATCTTCCCCGAGCTCTGCGAGTATCGCATCCATCCTAATGAGCCTAATGAGGCGCTTGGCCAGATCCTCAGGAGTCTTGTGCTTGCCGAAAGCAACACCGATATGAATTTGTCGAAAAGGCTGCTTGCAACCTTCTATGCACGTCTCGTAATAGTCACGAAAGATTTTACCCACTATATCAACATGATCAGCAATGAGGTTACCTGCCAAAGGTTTGAGATGCAGGTAGAGGTGCACGGTTATGGAGTTGAACATACATTGTTGGGTCAGAACACTGACTGCGTCGTCGCCGGTAGGTATGGAGATTTCGATGCGGTGGATGCTAAAGTCATATGGAGTACCAGTGACTGCATTTGAAGAATTGGCGGGGCCCAATACACTTTGGGAACGATCTTGAAAGACTGAAGGTTGGGTTGATAGCTCTGACATATCAGGAATGTCAGCTTGCTCTGAGGTGTTGGTTTCTTCTTGAGAATGAACTGAAACTTGGATTGATAGCTCTGACATGTCAGCAATGTCAGCTTGCTCTGAGGTATTGGTTTCTTCTTGAGAATGAACTGAAGACATGTTGAAGTAGCTTTCTTGAGATTGCTTCTGTGGAATAGACGCGAAAGGAGTATTGAGGATGTCTTTGCTGACGATGTGGTTGTGTGGAAATAAAGTTGGACCTGAAGGGAAAGGAGCTCCTTTATATAGTTCATTGAAGAACGCTGTGGTGCGTGAATCACGCCTCTTTCTGAATCATGCCGGAAGGTCAGTCACATACTGTGGGGTAGGAAGTGAATGAAGCAACAAGATAGTGATTCGATTGTGGGGCCTTCAGCGTTGATTGTAGGAAAGAGGTGCGTCCAAGGTAGAAAAGAAGCCGTGATTAGGCATGGGAATCATCGCCTTCGAATAACGACCCTTTTCCAACTCCAAAAACGTCCACGATGTTGGTCCAATCAATAGTATCCGGATTCTTCCTCTGAATAACAGGCTCCATAAGTTTGTTCGTTACATCACGAATAGGTGTAAGAGCAATATTTCTCATCCATAGCAAGTTATCCTGCAGCTGCTCTCCCAATCCATCCCCACTGAGAGGCGCTGTGTAGCTTTGATACACTAGTAAGAACACGGCCAGAAGAGCGTCGTAGGCGTTGTTTCCTGTATTGTCCGGGTGAATGCAAGGAGTCCCTAAGCTTAGCATAAGAGCGTCAAGAGACATCTCTTTGCCTAGAACGACTTTGCCGATCTTTTGGGTATCTACAATCCCTATAATTGTATGTATTTGGTGAAACTTGATTCCCAGGTCTTCAAGTATCTCAATGTCATTTTGTATTCCGTGACCCACGAGGACTATTTTGCGAAACTGTCCATTGTACTGCGTAGTGTTGGATGGCGCAGAGAAAGTGTTCGGTGACGATATACACTTGCCTGCTCTCGAGTTTCTTCTTGGTAAAACTGCTGTAATAATATAGCTTCTATCTCTCCCTGAACATGTTGAAACCAATGACGACTTCCATAAATGTAGTCTG
Source organism: Lachnellula cervina (assembly GCA_007825325.1). Lineage (NCBI taxonomy): Eukaryota > Fungi > Ascomycota > Leotiomycetes > Helotiales > Lachnaceae > Lachnellula > Lachnellula cervina. Next base: position 10,023 of record QGMG01000907.1, read on the forward strand.
GGTATCTTCCTGGGTATGGGCATTCCAAATTATCCATATATCGTTTCATGATTTTTGAGACGTGCACAATATGCCAGCCGCAGGCTGCACGGTTGAAATCTCGCGTATCTAGCGAGTAAAGCCCGATTTCGTCAATCCAGTCGACATAATCTTTACGTTTCTTGCCTCTGGACGCTTTTAAATTCAATGAGTAGAATATCACGTCCTGCACGGCAGAGGAACTTCCTAGGCCTAGACAATGCTGGAGTTTCTTCAGGACCAGCTTGGGGTCGGATTCGGAGGATTGAGGCGCCATTGCTTTCGTTTACAATGGATGAGGATGTCGAGGAGTATTTTAAAACTTGATGTGTCGAAATTTGAATATCGAGTTACCAAGGTGGATGTAATAGAAACGCCCATGAAAGATAGATTCAGAGCTTTTAAATAGAATGATGAAATGGACTGAGTCGACGCCGAAATTTGTAGGGAGCCGGGAGCTATAGTAGCTAGTTTTCCGCTACGGAGGTAGTTTTTGTAACTTCTTCGAACGGTTCCTACTTAACATCTGAGATGTAGTCATGATATATTGCACAGCATGGTAGGGCAGTAGACCTGTTGGCTTTGATAATAATAAATATAAATGTAACTTATGATACAGAGCTGTCGCTCTGTAGTGTTGGGGATTTTTATCCTAGCACGACAAGGAGACTGCCTCTTCAAGTGCCCTTGGGTGTAGCGGCCAAAGCCTTACGACTCTGGCTATACTTAAATGGAGGATCAAAGTCGTGGAATTATAGCAGTGGTGAGAATATATTATATAGTATCTATACCTCTAAAAATAACAATTTTTGAATTCAAGATTTTAGTATAGTTACTATTATTTTCCACAAAGAAACTTAATAGGTATTTCAACTAAGCTTTAATTGATTAAAAATATCGAACCACTTGAGAATATTAGTCTTTTGATGCGTCCTAGACCTTTGAGGCTAATATGTTTGTTCTTTATCACGAACCTCTTAATATTCTAATTGCCAGCGCTAGTATATACTCTCTGATCCAGTGCGTAAGGCAAATTCGGTAGGTTCGGTTAGCTAGGAGCATAGGGGCATAGCATAGGGCCAAAAAAGACAAAAAGGACGCTAGGTGAAATAGAAAGATCTGATTAGACTAAAAAAGTAGTAGTACATTTCTACACGTGTTCTTAGTATTTCTCTCTCTCTCTTACAGGCGCACTAGAGAGTAGTTATAATTCCTCTTCTAAGATAGTATACTCCGTTTCTTTAAAAGGCGTAATTATACTTTCTATTACTTACTATAATATATCTCTACTATATAATTATACTTACGTTTCTTAATATAATATACTTTGCCTATATTGCGTAATTATACTTCTTTTACTTCTTTTCCTCGCAGTCTTCTACTTCTATACTTAGATAATATAAGTTTTTAAAATAAAAAAAAACTATATTAATATATAACTAGTAATATATCTATTATAATTCTAAATAGAATATATATTTAGAATACGAGACCGGAAGACTTAGATTTAAGATTTCGATTTAATAAAATTTAACTTAGAATTAAAAATGTCGGAATGTATATGTCACGTGTAACACGTGACTTAGCGCCGATGACTAAGCAGTGAAGAGGTATGACCTCGTCGCCGCAACCTTAGCTAGAACCTCTTCTACACCTAGAACAGCAACTACGTAAATACAGTATTACGTAGTCTAGGCCATCCAGTTGCGCATTACCTGTAATACCAACAAAAAACTCCTTACTGTATAGTTCTAAGGAGAGTAATGTCTTAATTGCTAATAAGCACTTATAAACTATCGAATTCATTGTCACCAACACTCGCAAGACTAACGTAAGATCTCCTCTTATTCGCATCGAGAATATCAGCGCCCCTGTGATAGGGGCCCTTTCTACGAAGTAGTTCTTAAAACTTTTTAACTTAGCAAGTTTCATTTAGGGGGCACTACTCGTAATCCGTGCATTCTCACCCGTGCCGTGCCGTTTCTCTAGGGGAGCCTAGCTACGGCAAATACTAGTTTGGCTTCCGACGGCAGCTCCTTCTTACTTATTAGGCCCTTAGCGAGGTCTTCTTCCCGTCTTACTTTCCTGCGCATCTAAGCCTTTCTTACTACTAAGCAGGGGACAGATGAACCCGATCCTGGTGCCTCGTGTTTGTAGGAGCGAGCGGGAGCTTAGGGATTCGGTTATCTTTTGCTAGCTAGTATACTAGTCTCTGATATCCTGGTGATCCTTTTTGTTAGAAATGTCAACTAGTCACATGTAGTATCACGTGGAGCTTCGCTCCTTAAGTCCCCCAGCCACCACCTTAGGTGGCTGGGCTGTAGTATATAGGTGAGCGTAGCCCACCTCATAGTAGCTCTCTCTCCGCCCGAGAAAAAGTAGTTAGAATGAAGTCACGTGTATGCCAAAACTCGCCCAAAATTCGCCTGTGCATGCATTTTCATTCCGCCTACTTTTTCTCGAAAGGAGAGGCTCTCTAAGCAATACAATTCTACTATTATAACACCTTTCCCTAACTACTCGCATTTTTTTAAGTCTAACACTCCCTACTATATTTGCTCCATTCTTCTATACTCCGTACTACTTAGAGCTCGGATTAAACTAAAGACATGGCTCTAGTTAAGAAGTCTCACTTTAAGATTAGTTTAGTCCCGCTATTCTAGAGGTATATGCTAGGGTTACAGGCTAGTCTTATATAGAGTGTTGCTACAGAACTTTCAAAAATAAGAAATAGCTAAAGTAATATATTAATTAGCTGAATAGATTCTTAGATATAATTATTCATACCTTATTTGGAGATCAAACTGTAAATAAATAGTTTATATACTAGATTAAGAATATTTCCGAGAGCTAGAGTCTATATAAGCTTAGTAAAAGGTATATCATTCGTGTTTTTGTAAGTTTCATAACAACCCCCTGTACGCAGGATCTAGAGATCTACGCTAAGTAGTAGGGAGTGTCAGACTTAAAAAAAAAGTTAGTACTGTCTGTGCACGGGAGTTAGGCCTAAGATATACTAGCTGTTCTCTAAGGCTCACCAGGTGGCTTACTTCGTCCGTACAGTACCGTACTATCTCATCGATATTCTTTTACATGTCCTCGCTTATTCTCGCCTAAGGCTATTCTAGTTAAAGGATTGGGTGCTCTAGCTATTATGGAGAGTGCTTGGACAGTGGGTTCTCATTTAACCAGCTCTACTCTAACTGGTTAGACTAATCGGATTGGCTAGTATTAAGCGAGGACATGTAAAAAAATATCGATTAGGTGAGATAGTACGGTATACCTCCGTAATCTGAGGTCTCGCACGGCCCCCTTTTGTATTGCGGCTAATTAAAAACGCCCTTAGCAGGAGGTTAAGGGGTTGGGAGAAGCTAGAGGGGCCACGGATGACAGATTTCACCAGAACGCCGACAAATCCTTTTAGGGTCCTTGTACAATTTGAGACTCTCGATTCGAGAGTGACCATCTGCGATAATCTGTAAGTCTCAATACCAGAGACCCCACAACGAATTGCGATGATCAGCCGGGTGAGCTGATCAAGGGTCTTCTTATGCCCTGTTCGATCTATTAGCCGACCCGGGTCCCCCCCCCTACTCCGAATTCCGGGCAATCTTTGTCCGGCTTCCGGAACACCAGAACTTTCTTTAATCTGGGGTAACAGACAGGGTCCATTAGCACGTTCCGCGCTTACACATAGAATGCCATAATACTTCCTACTGAATTTGCTACTATAAGGGGTAGTCAAGGAAGCTAAAAATGTATTATTATATAAGATAATGCTAAGCCGTAGTAAATAAACTAGATATATTTTTAGGGGTGTAGACCCGCTTTTTAAGTGCAAGTGCAGTATAAGTTCACTTTTTCTTTACGAGAGAAAGAAAAATTAATTTCTCTTTTACTAATATTAAATGCTATAGACTTATGCTTGCTAGATTATCTCAAAGAGGGAAGGTGCTATGCACCTCACTAAACTTGGATAAGTGAGTGTAAGCGCGAAACATGCTAATCGACCCTAATGCATTGACGCACTGTTTGTACCGCAGAAAGCGGGGAAATGGAATACTCCTTTTTGTCCCTTTCCCGGATTCATAATGAATAAAACCCAAAGGATATCCCGCTGTTTAGGGACATAACCTTGGACCTTCACACTTCCTTTCATTTTGATTTTTGGTAAGGCGTGATAATGAATTCAGTCTTATTGCTATTGACAGCCGGTGGAAGTGCTCTTGTACTCTATTGCATTGCCGCATTACTTCGGGTTGGGAGAAGGTCTAAAGATCTACCTCCAGGGCCACCTACTGTCCCTATCCTCGGCAACCTTCATCTAGTAGCAACACCTTTTGATCTGATGTAGCTCGAATTGCTAACGTCGTTTAGATACCAAAAAATAGGCCTCATTTGCAATATCAGAAATGGGCAGAAGAATATGGGTATACCTCAATCCCCTCCTTTAAGCAAGCACTTGCTAAACTAATGAAAAGGCCTATTTACTCGCTCATTCTCGGAACAAAAACGTATATTATCCTGTCCACACCGACAGCTGTCAAAGATCTGCTAGATAAGAAAAGCAACATCTACTCTTCCCGACCAGATATATATCTCGGTCAAGATGTAGTAAGCGACGGTCTGAGATTTGTAACTATGGTAAGTCATAAGCGAACCACCGTGAAGAGTCATCAGGGCAATTGAACTGACACCCTTCAGAAATATGGTCCAATGTGGCGGTCGGTTCATAAGATGATGCATAATACTTTGAACATGCAAACAGCAGTCGCTTACATACCTTACCAAGATCTCGAGAACAAAGATATGATGCTAGCATTCTTGGACGATCCAGAGGGCTATCGTAAGCATGTGAGGCGATATACTACTTCTCTTACTACACAAATGGTCTATGGTTTCAGGACAACTTCGAATCGTGACCCCCGTCTACTTAAATTTTTCGAGGTATGTGCTTTCAAAAGGCGTTTTTCGGCATACTAATGATTTGAAGAACTTTGAGGAATGGGGCAAACTTGTCTCAGCTGGCGGCGCCCAGATTTTGGATTTATATCCTATGCTTCGAAATCTACCAGCATTCCTTACTCCAGCATACAAGGGTGCACTAAAACTTGGGGAAAAGGAGCGCGAATTGTACATGCTGAATTGGATGTCCACAAAGAACAGCATCAAAGATGGAACTTGCCATGTAAGTTTCTTATTGATCGTTCAGAGTGCTCAACTAATAATTGCCTCAGCCTTGCTTCAGTTACGATGTCCTAAAGGCCCAAAAGAACGAAGGTTTCTCGGATGAACAGGCCGCATACATTGCTGGATCGCTGCTCGAGGGAGGCTCCGACACCACATCAGCCACCTTAGTAGGTTTCATCGAAGCAATGATGATGTTTCCAGAAGTCCAAAAGACAGCACAAGCGCAAATCGATCAAGTCGTTGGTCCAGACCGGCTCCCAACGCTAGATGATATCGTGAATTTGAGGTATATTCATGCATGCGTCAAGGAAACTATACGCTGGATGCCAACCTTGATTATTGGTGTACCGCACTCCAACATTCAAGAGGATG
>QGMG01000908.1:0-15603 GCA_007825325.1 Lachnellula cervina
AGAAGGTTATAGTTATATAGCCCTCTAGCTATATATATATAGTATAAAATGTCTTTCTTAATAAGTTGTCTTTATATATAATTCCTAAGCTTAGCACATCTCTATACTCCTAGGGAGGTTCTTAGATTTGTAGGTTTCACTTGTATTTTACTAGATATTAATCACAATTATTATTATTATTATCACTATTACAAATTACCATTTCGCAACGGTAAGTTGTGTTGGTTTCACCTTAGTGCACTGATATGGCCTAGTAATGATTGGTTCTATGGTTGCATTTCTAGGTGTAGAAGAGGTTTAGATACAGGTGCGGCGATGAGGTGAGGCGGCCACGACCACACCTCAACAGTGCTTAGTCATTGACACTGAGGCACGTGAAGAAGCACGTGATACAGGTAATCCAGCTATCCAACTGGTCATTTCAACAAGTTGAGTTTCCCCCCGCTTCCATGCGATACCCCATCGAAACAAATCTCCCACCATTCTACTCTACCAAGTTATCTTAGAACAATATAACATGCGCCTTCTCCAGAATCGAATGTTGTTCAAGATCCTTTTCGGAAATTAAAACGATCTTGACCAAAGTAGAAGACATCTTTTTTGCACTCGCGCCTGAGGATCAGCGTCCCTTTGGTCCAATTTTGTATTGATGGCCGGAAGTTTGAATGTGTAGACATCCCTGCTTCCTCTCAGTGTCAAAGCGAGGTTGAAAGCTTCGCGACAGAGTCGTAGTACAAGTTTTTGCATTGATATTTAGATGAAAGATGAGTGTGTATCCCCTACCCCAAATCGCTCCTTCTCATCACGGACAGATGTCTGTAGACTGTACTCAGCGGACCACTACATGAGCCTTCTCAAGAACCAATCGCTTCTCCATATTACCTCCTGGATACTTGGCCAAAGTCCCCGAGATCGTGAACAAGACGCGGCGTTCCTCTGCACCTGATCCCCCCTCCATACTATCAATGCGACGCTCTCGAGCCTGTACCTCCGAGTCATCATCGTTCGGCTTCTGGTTTTTGGGGAACTCGCATCTATATACGTCTTTGCAACCCCGAAGGGTAAGTGTGAAGTCGAAAGCGTCTTTACAAAGTCGGAGAAGTTTCTCGTGAAGTTCTTTGTCTCCTATCTTAGCTGCGTCATCCTGGGGTTGAGGTCTAAGTGGTATCATGAAGTCTTGGATGATCTTGGCAGTGATCTGCGGTGTGTCGTCCTTCAATTTCAATAAGCTACCACATTTGATGGTACCGATTCTCCATTCCATTGCGTCAGTCTCATGACCTGATATTGCCAGGTCAGTTTATGTGCATTGGAATGGAGCCTGAATCACGTTACCCTCTTTTGTGGATGCTAGTGCACGTTCAAATTTTGCCAGTTGCGACTCTAGCTCACCACCAGAATCAAATGCACCGAGACCAAACACAGGCTCAGAGAGGATCTTTTGATTCAGCAGCTGGAAAATGATAGCACGAACTCGATATTTGACTTCTGAGGTGCTCAGCCCATGCTGCAAAGGAACAAATAAATCCCGCTGGGGTTGGGTGAGATTCCAGGGTTTCATGTGAAAACTGTCTTTCAGCGGATAGAATCTGAAAACAATTCTCTGGATTTGATCCCGGAGACTGGCAAATCTTGTAGTCACAGTATTGTCGTCGATGGGTTCGTTGGTACTTCTGGTGACCCAGCTCCTCAATTTCTGGTTCTGGTCCTTCAGCAACTGCTCTCGATCATGCAGTATTTGGATACGCTCTCTCGTTTCTTGAAGTCGAGATGTCACGTCCTCTTTTTGCATTTTCAGTTCAAGCTCTCTCCCTTCAGCAGTCATCTTTTCCTTTTCCAGCACTGAAAAATGCTCGCCAAACTTCTTTGTGGTGTCCTCGAGTTCCTGCACATGAGCAGCCATACTCGACAGTCTGTTCTCATATGCCCGTGACTTTTGTTGGTACTTCTCCTTTTCTAGGATCATTTCGTCTTTATCAGCTCGCAGTGTAGTAACTTCTGCCCGTAGATCGTTTATTTCTTGTTCAAACGAGCTTGAGCAGTGGCCAGAGTTCGGTTCCTTGGAACGGTTGTTCCGTGAGAATCCTGAGGCCTGCTTCTTTTAGTTTATGTCCAGGTACTTGCATTGAGACTCAGAGACGTACCATTTGCTGGGTATCATTGGCCATAGTGGCTCTGGATGACTTGCTGGAGAGGTTGCCCATATTTAGTGCCTGGATCTCCTCGGTCAAATTTTGATTGAGTGATGAAATTCTTCCCGTCAGATGGCTGTATAGCTCGCTGAGATCTCTGCGGAAAATATCTTCAATAACAACAAGATCCACTTTGCTGAGCTGACAGTGTGTTGAAGCGGAAAAGTTGTTCATGTTGAAGGAATATGAACAGAGAGTTGAGCCAGACACGACGACCGTCAACCTTCTTCACGCAGCACTGTCGCCTTCTGAACGTGTAACTTCTTTTTCTTTCATGCAAGAGGCACCCTGCAGATAATCGGTGAGAGCTCAGTGGGTAGATACTTGAAACTTGCCGGTCGAGTAGCCAGGGATTAGGTCTGAATATGCAAGACTCCATTAGAGATGAGCGGATTTCGTACTTTCGGTTTGCTTTTATCTCCGTCAATCTATCTGAATGCAAGACATTAATGATACCCATTCTATTCCAGTGATAATTTGGTAATTTTTAGCTAAGTTGGTTGTGTTTGGAGAGATACCGCCTGTTTCAAGTTGAGCAAAGAATTTGGTCATTCCCTCCTCAGTACAATACGGTACGTTGCATTTCAAACGCCGTTGAGATATGACGGATTCACAAGAAGTGCAATACAGTAGACATGTCGAATATTATTTGCTAATGCTGGCTGACCTGCCCTCTCTTGTCTTTTCGGGGGCTTTCTCAAGGGACATGGTGTCCAGATTGGCCAATCAAATTTTAGCATTTTCCCGTGACAAACAGAAAACCGGGAGACCACATCCCAACATCGCAACCGATAATTTTCGAGTCAAAATGACAGCTTGACAAACAGAGGATTTCAATTCTTCAGTCCCGTGTGACTCATGCTCGGAAACGTTCCCCGGCTATTCCCAGTCTCGCAAGGCGATGAGAATAGCAGTCGCCTGAGAGTTATAACACAATGCCATCAGGTCTTCAAAAAACACATCACCTTCCATTCTTTGCTTGAGCAATAAGAACCAACAACGCAGGCATCAATTACGAAGTGAGTTCTGAACCCCAAAGGTTGTCTTCTGTTGTGATCTATTCGTAAATTATCCTCAGGCGACCAATTTGACTTATACACAATGTCGGACGCAACACACTACGAGCCAGACGAATTTCACGGGTTGACCAACTCGTATCAGTCAGAGGACCAACTTGTGGTAGCTCTTGATTTTGGTACTACATTCAGCGGCATTGCTTATGCCTTTGCCAATGGGAACAAACCAGATGTAATCTCTATCATGGATTGGCCAGGTATGAATCACACGAGTCTCTATTCCACTCAGCTAACAGTTTGGCAGGTCTCGAGGGTTTTCAACAACCAAAAGTACCGACGCTCATCTCCTATGATGGGAAAGGTGCCTTCACATGGGGAGGACAGAAGCACAAGGGTGATGTGGTGCAAGGAGTAAAGCTCCTCCTGGATCCGGATCAACCCCGACCGTTGTACCTTCCAGAATCAACTGCGAAGTCAGACCTGAAGCGGCTTGCAAAGCCACCAGTTGAAGTTGCTGCCGACTTCATAAAAGCAATGTACCAACACGCAATGATGAAGATTGAATCACAGATTCCCCAGGAATATTTGCGAATGTGCCAGAAGGAATTTGTCCTCTCTGTACCGGCTGTGTGGTCAGACAAGGCCAAAGATACTACACTCAAGGTAAGTCGTAGAACTCTCACCTCAGCATACAATACTTACGAAAAGCAAAGGCTGCAAAACAAGCGGGAATTCATCCGATTACTTTGATCAAAGAACCCGAAGCCGCCGCTATGTACACCTTGCATACACTGCAGGATCGGGCCTTGACTGTAAGACATTCCAATCCAAAACTTACTGGTACTCTCTCATATTTCAAACAGGTTGGCGATGCCTTCGTCATTTGTGATGCTGGTGGTGGGACAGTTGATTTGATTTCGTATGAAATTACCCAACTGAAACCGACCCTAGAGTTGAAGGAGCTTGTACCGGGAAAAGGTAAGATTGTATCTCCATGCTACGCGAAATTCCCAAGTTAACATATTGTAGGTGGAATGGCGGGGTCCCTAGGACTAAACAAGCGATTTGAAGGTGCAATTAAGAGCCTCGTCGGCGAAGACCAGTATTTTCACTTGCGCAAGTCACGGGGATTTGAGCTTGCGGTTCAACAATTTGATCGCTCCGTGAAGACTGCATTTCGTGGAGATCCAGATGAAGATTACTTCATCAACTTTCCCTTGGCTGAGTTGGACGACGACCCGGCCAACAATTTGGTGGCAAATTGCTGGAATATGAAGGGGTTAGCTTCAAATTACAGTTACTAAAAAGTGTCCACTAACAACATACAGGGAAGATGTCAAGGCGATATTTGACCCTTTGATAACTGATATCGAAAGACTTGTCGACGAGCAGGTCAACTTGGTGATGGTCAAGAGAATGTCCGAAAATCATCCAAAGGCTGATGAAATCAAGGTATGACCGCATATAAATCTATTTGTTTTGTTCTGACAATATAAAGGCGATTTTTCTTGTTGGGGGGTTCGGATCATCCGAACACCTCAAATCCCGCCTTGAAGAGAACCATTCCAAGATCCAGATAATCCAGCCCCACGGCGCATGGGCAGCAATTGTCAAGTAAGTTTCTGTTAAACCGGAGTTCCTGCCAGATTGCTAACATACTGTAATTTAGGGGCGCTGTTCTCAGCAAGCTACCCCAAGAAGCCAGTATCGTTTCCAACCAGGCAACGAGGCATTACGGGGTGTCAGCTCTGCGGGTGTTTGATCCAAGGAATGACCACGGTCAGAAACAGCACTATGATGCGTCTACGGGGAAGAACAGGGTCATGATGGTAAAATTCATACCTCACAGCTCACTGACTATTGCATGTTCCTAGTAGCTGACATGAGTGCAGATGACTTGGTACATTTATCGCGGTGAAGATCTGATGAGAGAACAGTCGATCACTTTTCCGTTCTATCGAACGTTGGCAGATGGCTTCACCAATGATCAGCTTATCTTTAAGGATGAGCTTATCCAAAGCGAGAGCAAAACTGCTCCTAAGCATCCATCTCCTACTACGACTAAAACAAACTGCTTCTTGACGGCTGATCTTAGCAAGGTTGACCGTAGCCATTTCAAGAAGAGAGTCGGTGCTGATGGCATCGATTATGTTGACGTCTATTATGACCTTGTCATCACGATGAAACCGGCAGTGATGAAGTTTTCGCTTGAAATTAGGGGTAAGGAGATTGGCAGTGTGAGCGCAAATTATGATTAAATAGATTGTTTCGAGATTGAGACAACGAGGAAGGAAGGACTTGGGATTGGTATTGCTATTTTATCCCCAAATTTAGGACTTGCCATGGGCATCCAGTCGTTACAGGATTTCTTTGGTGTAAAGGGTGTAAAGGGTGTAAAGAAAGTTGAATATAATTCATTTACCCCCGGCTTATTTCTCAGGCGTCGTGTTGGTTGGCACTTGCGATCAATACTAGGGTATGACCTTGCCAGATTGGGCAATGCAACATTCTAGTCGATCCCCTGGAATGCGAAGTCTTTGTTTCAATCCAATTTCGTCATCAAAACCGTGCCATTTCCGATTCTTGTTCTTCAACGTTCTTGGATCCTGGAACTGCCAAATCCTGAACATGAGCCAACCACCAGGCGATCGTGTAAAGACCATCGTCCGTCATGGTATCACAGACCTAAAAGACCGGATTGATTCGGAGTTTCGCCAATTCGAGGCAGATCTCGATACCCAGATCCAACAAGCCGCAGGCTCTAGGCGCGGCCGGCTTGGGCTGGAAGAAGAAAATAAGCGACTACAGGATGAGTTGAGACGCAGCCAAAATGAAAAAACGAAGATAGCCACAGAAGCACAAGACCGAATTTGGATTCTGCAGGAGGAGATGGCGAAATTTGAAAAGAGGCCGAAGACGAGAGGGAGCCGCAGCGCGGCACCGACGCCTCGTTTTGTAGATCTAGAGAGACGGTATGCTGCACTTCAGCAGGAACTGATCCGAGCGAAAGACGAGGGCCGAGCTCTCCAGGACACGAATAATAGCCTTGGTAGGCAGGCAATGAACGAGGCATTTGGAAGAGGTGGGCGGGGAAGAGGTGGCAAGTGATGGTACTATCCAGATGGGCTATTCAAATATCATCAGTCGCATACAGGGGATTGCACGCAAACATTACCCCGCCGACCCAGCGTTGCGACCAGTCATTCCCAGAGACGCCATTTCGATCCAGGAAGACTTTCTCGGGAATTGGGGCAAATGATTGAACGAGACTCAGCTCACCTACCGCACCCAAGCATTCCTAGCATTCTTAATCACGGATGGAATACTAAACTCGCATTGTTTTCGTCTTAAAGACATTGAAAGGGGACTAGAGGACGGCTTGGCCGCACTCGAGACTGCGCTCGTGGATTTGAAAGGTAAGAAGTCCGTATTTGGCATGTTCTGGTTCACGTTGTTAACGCTTACTAAAAGGCCACGATGATTACGTCCGAAGTTGGAGAGTACGAACGATAAAGTGCATCGACTGGCTCTATCCTCCACCAAAAAAGGTCCAAAGGTTCAGCTGCGGAGCGCGCGGCAAGTATTCTAGAAAATATTGTGTCACCGATACCAAACAAGAAGAACCATAGTCATTTACTTCATGGCGATTTAGTCAAAGTTTGCCAGTCTGCCTACGATTTTGCACTGAATTTGCGACGGTCTCCATCAGTCTACCGGTTTAAGATACCGAGCATGAAGTTTACGCTTTCGAGGGGAATCGAGACCCTAATTCCAAGGACCGTTATGCTGGGAAAGCAATTACGCTTGGAATAACGGGGGCTCTTGTCAAGTACGTGGAGCAGCAACGTCTGATCTTACAAAAAGCAGCTGTTACTACGCGACGCTTGACTTGATGGACTTTCTTAACTTGAAATTGTATTCAGAAGGGCTTATTCAGACTTCTAATTTTGCCCGTATACTGCGAATGAGTGGGGCGGAGATTCTCAATTACCCATGGACAGAACTTGGAGCGGCTTGCCATGCTGGCCATAGGGAAATTAGGAGGGGAGGGGGGCAACCTTCTCCTCTGTAGCTCTGAATGCCATCAAGCCGAGGCATGGAAAGAATTTCAGAACCTCCGGTGATAGAATTCAAAGAATTATATAAACTATTGCGGGGTGCGTCATTCATCTGTTTATCCACTGCCCCTGCAGGGGATATTCTGCTGCCGGCTAAATACCATTGATCTGAGGCCCGTCGGCTCAACGGGACATGGCTACACGGAGCTGGGGTAAATCTCCGTCACCAAACCTCAGTGGCTGACCTCTCCAAAATTTATATTACTGAAACTAGATTCCGGACGGACAGACACCGTGATGCTATGCTACAGGCGGAGCGAGAAAAGCCTAAGATACCGAATATATGAATATCAATTTGATATTGACCAAATTAAAGGGACAAGGTCAGAAGACATATCAGATCAATATTTCCATCTAACTATTGGATGCGGAATTTAGTTTCCATGCTTAATGGCTTTGCTATCACGAAGAAACAAGAAATATGCAGAATTTCGAGAAATACGTTATGACACCTTCCGTCCACAGAAAACCGAAAGATGTCCGTGGTCTTGGCAGTAGGAGTACACATGTCTCCCTCTTAGTTGGACATGGTACTACTGCTTTTACTTTATATTAATAGGACTGTCTCTCCCGAAGCTGGAGCAATAAGCCGACGATCTCTTGTTTAACCTCGCCAATATCAATCATGCTGTTCGCCATTACTTTGTTGGGTTTCGTCTCAACGGCTATTGCCCATGGTACCGTTTCCTCTATAGTTGCAAACGGCGTCTTGTAAGTGCCTGTGTTTCTTTCGCTTCGTGGAAATGTATGCTAACCACCTATCAGTTTTGACGGCTACAATCCATCCTACCAATACATAACTCCCGCTCCTGTGACCGTCGGCTGGAAAATCCCCACAGATCTTGGCAATGGCTTCATCGCTCCCGACAGCTATAATTCATCAGATATCATCTGCCATCTTGCCGCCACCAATGCAGAGACGGCAGCTCCGATCAAAGCCGGACAAAGCTTGGAGCTATTATGGACTCCTTGGCCAACAAGCCATAAAGGCCCTGTCCTTGATTACCTAGCAAATTGTAAGATGATCCAATTTTATATACCTATTCATTCCTGTTTCAGTACATTTCACAGCCATAGCTCTTAAGAAAATCCTCGCGACCTCAAAATCTCTGGAAACCTCATTGCTAACCCCATGCTCCCAGGCAACGGCCCCTGCGAAACAGTCGACAAGACAACCCTCGAATGGTTCAGAATTGACGCAGTCGGCCTCATAGACAATAGTCTCACAGATGGATACTGGGCCACCGACCAACTGATCGCAGACAACAACACCTGGACCGTTGTAATTCCCCCCACCATCGCACCAGGCAACTACGTGTTACGGCACGAGATCATTGCCTTGCACTCTGCTGGCTCTGCCAACGGCGCCCAGAACTACCCGCAGTGCGTGAATCTCGCTATCTCAAGCTCGGGGACGGCTGCACCTGCAGGTGTTCTGGCGACGAGCTTTTATTCTGCGACTGATCCCGGGATCCTGTTTGATTTGTATGGGACGTTCACTTCGTATACTATTCCTGGCCCTCCGACTTATAGTGGTGGTGTTACTATTTCTCAGACTCTGCCGCCGACGCCGACGGCTTCTGCTACTGGTGTATATACTGTATGATGCAGTGGGGTTTATTGATTCGTTGATGATATATGGAAGAGCGCTGTGAATGAAAGGAGTCAATATGTGTGTAGTTAAATTTGCAATGGCATATAATGTTGAGTGAGTCAATTGATGGATGCGATTTGCAGCTTCATAAATGAGGAACTTGAGACTTCGCTCAATGTTAAACCGCGCATTTATTCTGGTTTCCTTCCATACACAACATAGCTATTTGCATCAGTATGTAGCTGCCCGAAATAGTAGAGGAAATGACTTACAAAGGCTCATAAGCATGAATGCTCTTATTGTTCATATCCTTCTTGACATCCTCCACGATAACCGCTACCTCTTCCTTACTCATACCCAACAGCCGTGTAAAAATCCCCATTATGATCCCCTCGGCCCCAACTTCCATATCCTTCTTAAACCAAGCGCCAATTCTCTTGTGATACTCGCTCTTTGCCCACGTCCCAACAGGCCACTCGACAATCACCTCCTTGACATCTACAAAACCCACACTCTGCATCATTTCCTTGTACTTCTTAGGAACGGTCAAATCAATCCCGCGTTTTTGGCACGCCTCGATGAGTAAGTTAGAACATCTAACCATAGCTGAGCCGTCAAGAGAGTTATCGAAGGAGCGGATGGGGGAGCAGAGGTCTTGCATCTCGAAATATCCCCCAGGAGAGAGGGCGTTGAAGGCTTTGCGGAAGACAGCTAGGGGGTCCGAGAACCCGAAGACCATGAGCCGACCGTGGATGTAATCGAAAGAGTGGGTATAAAGCCAGTCATCATCAACATCGTCCACTTCGAAAGACAGATTTGGTGGAACGCTTTGGTGTGTCAGAAAGGGAGCAGCGCAAGAAGTTAGCTGGCAGATTGAGACTTACAACTCTGGTTGGATTGGACTCAGGTCCGTGCCAATGACTTTGGTTTGGGGGAATTGCTCGGCTATGTAGAATTAGCGTGATTTTCCATATAGGGGTGAGGCCATACCAAACTCAATGGCCCATATCCCAGTGCCGGTTCCGATATCAAGGGCGTGCTTCACATTATCTTCTTTGAGAGGTGCCAAATGAAGTCTCTCATAGAGCGCAATCTTGCACAAATGGTGTTGCAGGTCTGCATGTGTCAGTCTTTTAGTGCGACTCTAAGTTCGGAATAGGGGTTCGCTTACCAAGTCTCTTTTGCTCTGGCTAAAATTTCACGAGTTTGTTAGAACGAAATAGCATGCTTGATATATTGGATTTCTGCTCACCTCATCATTTGGTAGATAATACTCTGCCACGTTCGTTAACAACTTTTCTCATTATAACCGGGAGTTTCAAACTCACTTCCTTCTTTATACTTATGATAAGTCCGTCCATTTTCTTTGACATGCTCATACAGACTTGACGAGAGGGACGCCATGGCAGATCTTCAGGAATCAGCTGATATCGGCTACATGAGATGGGAAACCAACATGGGGACTTCAATTTCTCCTTTATCTTCATGGTCGACCTACTTCTGATGAGCGTGGCGCTTTAGCTTCTCTGGCGATGTAGACTCACAGCGAGCTTGTCTCTGTTATCTATCCCGTGCTCATCCGAAGGTACATACCCGAGATTAGTTGTGGAGGGGTCTTCAGCGATTGCCGGCGCTTCTTTAGGTGGTGAGGCCATCTTCGAGAGCCGACGGATCTTAGGAAATGGGGAAAAGTTCTTATGCAAGAAATTTCCAAAGAGATTGAGTTTCAAAAAGCGTGTTTTCTGTTTTCGAAATACCAGAGTGGGAGATACAAGTAGCAATGTTGGATGCGATGTTGGATCCTCCCCACCCGGGACGGTCCGGTCGAATGCGAACAGCGATGCATGATGCAGTTTCAGTTTCAGGGGTAGCTCCGTATATCTTTACCAATTAAAAGACTGGTTTTTGTGGCCTAGAGACTGCTGCCTGCTAAGCGCATTTTTGAGCCGTCGAAGATATGATAGGAAGTAAGTATGATTTAGAATCTTTCGACTCTGAAAAGGTTGTTCTGGGAAGTGAAAGCGCGTCGGGTCGCGTTGAGGGGTAACTTCACCCCGCATTACATTCAATCCACGTGAACTCTCTCTTATCCACCACTTTCTTCTCTTATCAAACCTCAGACATTCTTCCTTCCTTCAATCCCATTATCCGCAATGGCCAGCTTAGACTCATCACCAATGCTCCTCTCGGTGGACCTTCAACAAGGCATGGTCGAGGCGCCGGAGGAATGGGGACCCCGCTCTACGCCGTCCCTTGTCCCGAACGTGCAGTATCTCCTCAAGACCTGGCGTGACAAGGGATGGCCTGTTCTTCACGTCCAGCACGACGATGTTGCTGACCCTACAAATATCATCAACTCCAAGTACCCTGAAACATTTAGAGCGCACGCTTGCTCTGCGCCTGAAGAGGGTGAGCCGATATTTGTAAAGACCGTGGGCAGCGCTTTTATTGCTCCGGATCTAGGCGCGGAGATTGAGAAACTTGGAAAGAAGAGAAGGATTGTGGTCATTGGGATGGATGGTTCACAGTGTGTTAATAGCACTACACGCCATGGAAGTGATTTGGGCTATGACTTGATTGTTGTGGAAGATGCCTGTGCGAGTTATGGGATGGGTGGTGGTTTTGATTGTGAGAAGACACACGAAGCTGCTATGCAGATGTTGAAAGGGTGTGTCAAGGTTGTGAAGACAGATGAAGTCTTGGGGTTCTAGAGTGAACAGAGACAGTGTGTATTTCTAAAACAGTTAATAAGAATATAAGAAGATAACCATGGCGGTACGACTACGAAGATAATAATGTTGTAGTGACACGCATACTAAAATCCATTTACTACAACAGCTTCCTTCCAAACATCTAGCCTTTTCTAGTGTGATCTGAACCTTAGTGTTGCCTATCAGGGTTCGATGATACGCCGCTCACATCTATAGTCTATAGATGAATCACTAGATTCTTAAAACATCTCAATTCATTCATCGCATTTATTTTATTATACAACTCCTATAGTGTTTTACGGCCTTCTCTATAGAAGTTGCAACTACTTAAAGACGTCCCGCGGTAGATAATAAAAGCAACCCCTATGTCATAATGCGACAGGCGGCGTGGGACATCAAAGATGACGAGCGCCGCTTCTATCTATCTAGTACAAGCAGTATAAGGTTTTTTGTGGAAAGCTGTAAAACACCATAAGAGTTAATGCAGTATGCCGACTAATGTGCCTTGCCTTGCATGCGAGGGTTCACGGAATCCGCTTCCGCTGCGCCACGACATGCACCTTGTGGTTACATAGCCTCAGTGCAGCCTCGCGACCTTATCACCTCTCTTCGAATATCTCATTCTAAATCGAGTCTCTAAGAGCTCACAGACATGAACAAGATGGAGCTACAAATCCCAGAGGCGCGTTCCGAGCCGGTCGCAGAATTCATACACTCCCCGCTGGACAAACACACAGCAGATTGCCATCCCATCCGACTGCTGCATCTTCAGCCTTCAGAAGAATATTACTCACCAATAACCTGCACCATCGAGCACGTCGACCTCAGATCCACGCCTCGTCCTGGATTCAAAGCTCTGTCGTACGCATGGGGTGATGCAAGCATCAAACTCCCAATCCAGATAGAAGGGAGGCCATACTACGTTGCAACAAACTGCCATGCCGCCCTATTGCGACTTCGAGAAGTTGGCGAAACAGCCATATGGATCGATGCGATTTGTATCAACCAGTTGGACGACGACGAGAAGTCAGTCCAGATTAGCATGATGGCGGATGTCTACTCTTGCGCGTCTGAAGTTGTCGTTTGGCTTGGCTGCTGCGAGGCTGAACGTAGGCCCGATGACAAGGAGAAAGAACGACTGGCGCTTGGACTTGTGAGCCAACTGTCCGCTTTGGGATATCCTAGTATGGCGAATTATAAGGCAGCCGCCAAAAATGACCTTGATGTGAAGCAGCGTTGGGCTGCTTTTTCTTGGCTTTGCTTCCATGGCTGGTTTGAGCGCCTGTGGACGCTTCAAGAAACGTGCATCACCACAAATAGCAAGGCACTTCTACAATACCATGCCATCAACTTCCTAAGGGTTCAGAAAGCTGCTGATACTGCGTACATGTTCTATAAACAAAGTAAAGCCGAGTGGATGGCATTTAAGCAACAGGGGGAGTTTGAAATTGGCCTAGAATTTGATGTTCAGGTCGTATTCATTCATGAGAGACAACTGCTGTGGCAGTTTTATCATGAAGGGGGATTGAATCTTCGAGCGCTTCTGGGTAGAACACTTTCATACCAGTGTACCGAGCCCAAAGATCGTGTTTTCGCAGTCCTTACTTTTCTCAAAAAGGAGACTGTCGAGAGGATTGAACCTGTTTATTCCATGTCCCTCTGTGAGCTTTATGCGCGAGCCACTCGAGCGATGATTCAGGAGGATCAGTCCTTTCAAGCCCTCTGTGTCGCCGGCATAGGCAGGAATGCAGCCGCTTGGAACCCGTTGCCAACGTGGATCGTTGATTTGAGGGTTGACTATCTACTGGATGGGACCAATCGATATCCTCTCATATACTCGATTTATAGATCTTCTGGATGGGCTGAGCCAATTTTTTGCTCTGGGGGAGAATCGTCTGTTTTAAATCTTGCTGGTCTCTGTGTTGATACCATTCAAGGTCACATGGATATGTTTCTGCCCAACCATAGCGTTGAAGATATCATCAAATTCCTGGCCTTTTGGAGACAGAGTTTCACAAAATATCCTACCGCATGCGATCCAATTGATGCTTGGGTACGTACAATCTCCGCAGACTCATATTACAAAAGCGGACAGTCTCGAATGCGATTGCCAGAAGAATATTTTTCGATGTTCAAGAGCTTGTCTTTGCCAGAGTCCGAACAGGGTGAAAGTATCAATTGCAAACCGACGATAGACGGAACAACATACTACCAAGCTACGATCGACCGTACCATCTCATCAAGGACTTTCTTCATCTCAGGGTCAGGTTACATGGGGGTAGGTCCAAAAGCACTCGAAGAAGGAGACATGATATGTGTCATCCCAGGATGCAACGTGCCGCTCTTAGTTAGGAAAGAAGGGGACCATCATCTACTAGTCGGAGAATGTTTTGTATGGGGTCTGATGGATGGTGAAGCCCTGGAGGGCAAAAATGTGGACTCGTGGAAAGACAAGAAGTTCGAGGAGATTCCCCAAGAAGATGGGTTGGAGATATTCCGGCTACACTAAACAGAGGTTCCCAGATTTCTTTCAAGTCGGTGCCGTTTCGTATCCACCTGAGATGCCAGGACAATGAATCCGGTCGAGACACAACTGTGCGTTTGTTTTATGCTTCAAATGTGGCCTCAATTCCGGACTCCACTGGAAGCTATCAAATAGCAGACAAAGAAGTTTGTTTTTGGTTGAGCAGGTCATTGCTTCTTCGCTGATAGTATAAGAAACAACCAAAAGAGATTGTTTAGCCCTCCAGCAGCATTATTTCGTCATCCTCACCAAGAAATCTAAATAGTACCCCAGCAAAGTTGATTTTAAAATTCGGCGTATATATAGGATCGAAAGTCGACAACTATGCCCCACGGTAAAGCGTCAAGAGTGTACCACCACTGCCCCGGCGCCCGTCCCAACAGCGGATATCCTGGGAACTGCAGATATTCCACAGAACCAGAGAAATATGGCTGTCTAACGCACGAGAACTATTGCAAACCCCACGATTGGATATATATGAAGGACCAGAGCTGTGTACAATGCGACAGAGTAAAACCTCACGGTCTACGGTAATGGCCCTCGTGTCCTTGCCCATATACTCCTCCCTCCTACTAATGACATTACTTTGATCTAGTACGAGGAAAGATGACGACGACAATGATAACGATAAACCGAAAAAGGAAGAAACAAAGACGAAACGGAATATGAGTGCAAGTACGACTGTGAAGGTGGAACAAAAGAGGCAGGGGAAGGGAAAGCAGACGAAGAAACAGAAGGCCGCTGGTGAGAAAACGAAGCGTGCCGGAAAGACGGCCGCGTTTATATCTCACGGGCGCCCCCTGTGCTTCATTGTCTGCAATGGGGGTTCTACGACGGGTGGCAGTGTTTCGCCGCGTTCGACTAGGAAGCTTGGGTTATCGTTGAGGAAGAAGCAGTGGAGTGAGATTTTGACGCAGGCTAATGTTGTTGTTTGAGAATAGCGCTATAGGGATATATGAATAAAACCACATCCCGGGCGCACCAATGGCTCAGATAGTCTGTAATCCGCGGTGTGTACTTGGGTTATATGTTTATATATATCAAAAGCACTAACAAGACATGTAATGATATCAACCAGAACGAAATTAAAATGATTATGTTGCCAAAGAAAGAAGAATCCGAACCTGAAAAGTGAAGCTTGTTAGCACCATACTGGTAATAGCGCTTGTCCGCTTAGTCAGCAGGAATTCCGTCAACCTTCCAAGTTGACAACGACCCCTCCATCCTCACATCTCCCCAAACAACACCATAACACAGTCTTCAAGATGCCCGTACGTG
The DNA here is from genome assembly GCA_007825325.1 of Lachnellula cervina. NCBI lineage: Eukaryota > Fungi > Ascomycota > Leotiomycetes > Helotiales > Lachnaceae > Lachnellula > Lachnellula cervina. The sequence continues at coordinate 15,434 of QGMG01000908.1, forward strand.
GCTTCCTCTAATTTCACAAGCCTTCCACAGCTAACTCTATCTAGGCCTACAACTCAATCTTCAACGCGGAAGCCTCTCCGCAACTAATCGGTTCGTCCAAGCTCCCCCACCTCCTTTACCCCCGCTGGCGCAACCCCGTTTCCATCTCCAACCAACCTGCCAACTAACCC
>QGMG01000909.1:0-15578 GCA_007825325.1 Lachnellula cervina
CATATCTTTAAACGGCGCCTCCCCCACCAACAACTCATACACCAACACCCCCAACCCCCACAAATCAATCGTATCACTATACTCACCCTCGCCCACACCCTTCAACATCTCCGGCGCCAAATAATCCAGCGTCCCGCAAACCGTCCGCCTCCTATGCTTCGGCGGCGCTGCACGCACCGCCCACTTGAAACCTTAACCTCGCCATCCGTACCCAGCCGAACATGCTCCGGCTTCAGATCCCGCAACATAACATGCCGCGCATGCAGATACCGCAACGCCTCGCTAACACCCCTCACATACCGCGCAGCCTCCTTCTCCAGAAACCCATGCCCGGAACCCCCTTTTCCCTTTTCCCTGCAGCTGCAGCCGCTTATACAAATCCCCCTTCTGCGTCAGCTCAAGCACTTGATAAACGCTCTCGGCGTCCTCGAAGCGCCTGTACGAGCGCAGAATATTCCGGTGGCGGAAGGTGGCCGGCATGTCTATCTGTCGCTGGATCTGGTGCCATTCAGAGGGGGGGCTTTGGTTTGGGAGCCGCGTGAGCTGGTCTTTAGGGAGTGTTTTGGGCGCGTAGGGGTGTGGGGGTGGTGGTGGTGCGGTTGTAGGCTGCGTGGGCGGTGCTGTGTGCGCCGGTGCCTAGGAGCGAGGTGATTTCGAACATGGAGAGGGTGAGTTGCTTGGGCTGGGTGGGTTGATTGAGTGGTTGGTTTGGGGGGTTGGTGGTGGATGTTTTAGCTGATGTGTTGCTAGTTGTATCTGGCTTCAAGGCAATATCAACTAGGTTTGTTGGATTTGTGGTTTGCGATAGCTGTGAGCTTATGGTTGTCACGGAAGGCATATTCTAAGTATTGTTAGTTTCGTAAAGTCTTTCGCGCAGAACGTTTGAATTACCTCAGGGTTCTGATGCTTATATTCGGCGTTGGGATCGTGGGATTCATTCGCTATTACACCTTCAACGTCCCATGTACTCTCCATTTTCGCACCTGCAAATACTCGATAACGAGTACCCGTAGAACGAATAGTTGAGATTCTTGAAAGGAGGACGATGTGTCTAATAGCTAAAGACAAATTTCAATTTGACACAGATGAGTTTGAATATAAGAGTAAGTATAAAGAATTCAGAAGGATATAGAGGAATATTGTATCTAATTCTGCTCTTTAATAGCTAGGTATGTTTACTTGCATGCGAGTCATCCAACAATGTTGGTCCAACATTTAGCTGCAGTATACTAGGCAGCAGAGTCTCCAGTAACATTTCTTGTATATTGGATGAGCGTTGGTCGTTTATACCTGAATTAAGTTACTAACTTATGATATTTTACAAAAAAAGAAAACCTACTTGTATATTCATAATTCGCTATGTGTTACGTTAAATGTAGTAGCATTTTCAAGATATAATATAAAGATTTCTTTACGGTTGTGACAGCTATAGCAAATTCAGAATTCCAGGATGTCTCTGTTCTCATGCAAGGTAGATGCAAGACAGCACTGCAACAACCTCATGCATGACAGCGCATGATCCTCGTACTAATCAAAGTGACCTTACCTTAGATTTCCCCGCTCGCCTTCAAGGGAAATATATATAGGTAATTCAATCTATAAAAGTAAATATCAATGTAATCGAGAAGACGACATGGCCACAATCACAGTCTTAATGGTTCAACTTGCGTCCCTAACGTCTCCGTTAGCTTTTCTCGAGGCCATCAAATCGTTAGAACTCACCCCAATAGCCATTGCGCGGGTCGTTCAAGTAAGCATCTATTTACTTTGTCCTTCCTTATCGATTCTATAGTATAGAGATTCCCGAAAACCGTTTCATCCTCTCGGGTCTTGCCTCTTGCAGAAGTCAAAGTACTAATTCCTCTCCTTACAGTGGATCATCACCCCAACCCACGCGAACCACCTCACAGCCCACAACTGGGACTTCCTAATAATCCTCGACCCCACAATCCCAGCCCTACCAGCACCCCTCGCCTCCCTCTGCTCCAACATCTACACGACCCGAATCCAAGAATCATCCACCTTCGCCTCAACATTCGCGCGCCTCAACCCCGCACACCTATCGCCAGCGCCCTTAGAAACCCCACCCCTTGCCAACCTCCCCCACAGCCCTCTCCTCGCCACTTCCTCCCAGAACGTAGAACTCACGCCCTCGCTCCTCGCATTCAGCACGTCGCCCCTCTGTCCCGCCGGCCCCGTCTCCATGCTGAACTTCATCTCCTTCCAGCCCTTCCCCGCTGCACAGACTAGCTACGCCGAGTACGTGCACGCCTTTACCTCGAGCGTGGGGCGGGAGAAAGGCGGCGTTGTGAAGATGCTGGGAAGGGTTGAGGAGAAGGGGGAGTGGGATGAGGTGGTGCTTGCGCAGTATGCGAGTCTGGGCCATTTTGCGGATATGTTGAGCGATGAGAAGTATCAGGATGTTAATAGGCGGTTGAGGCTGCCGGCGTTGAGGGATACGTGTATTTTGATGACGACGGAGATTGAGTTGGGGTGGGGTGGGTAGAGAAGGGCGAGACGACTTGGTGCTCTCGTTGATAGGAAAACTGGCCACATTTGAGCTCGTCGCAGTCGGGAAATGAAAAAGGAGCTGGCGTAGAGAAGGTAGTTTGTGAAGTCCTGGCTGGCGGAGAAGTTGTCAAATCTTGGTTCCTTCTGTGGAGTATACGGCATGGACAGTGACGGAGATTTCATCTCTTTGGGGTCGAGGTAGATGCAGATGTCGTTATCAGTGAAGTGTGGTGCGTCGTGTAGTTAGAAAGAAATGTAAGACCAAGACTAGAGGCGGCCAACATCCTGAGACGCTGTTTCGAAGAGACTGATGTTAGTCTGAATGCACTCATTTCCGGATATCTGCGAGAGGTGGTATTTAGTTGACGCTCTTATGATGCTTATACCCACGGGCCACGACGGCGGTATCAATACTCAGAGGCGCCTCACGGGCTAGCCTTGTGTTGGCCGAACTTTGCTTTTGAAGTGTCGGTAAGAAAGAATGTGTCAATACTAGTGTGGACTTGAATCTTGTGGCCAATTCTTGTTTAATGACAAGCTAGCTATTGTATTAACATCTACGAATTGTGGTGATTTTAATCTGAGATAATCTTAGAGATCGTGGGTTGAGGAGAGATTCAAATCAACTAGGCTATAGGTCAAAACAGGCTGGTCAACCTGTGTAAGAGCTGCTTGATAGAACATACACGTAGAATGTAGCAATTTTTTGTTTGTAGATGTAACTTTGCGCAGTGCTGACCAATGCAGCTTAGCGCTTACACATAAAAAGGGGGCTCCTTCAACCAACACAGGTATCCTTTTTCGCGTTGGACTTTTTGATGCGCCCGACTACTGGGGCCACGACAATTCGATGCAGGTATTTGCAAAGAAATCCATTAAAATTACGGAGTACCTAGGTAATAGTCATTCTCGGACTCGCGGCTTTCTCCATCGTTTCTCCAACGCCCAGAGATCTCTACACCACTTAGTTCCTTCTCACGTTCATAATGAGCTTGACCACGAAGAAAGCGGTGCATTACAGGCTGCAGTGACGGTGGACGGCTCAGCGCTCGCATCCGCATTTCTGAGCGAAGGTTGTCACGTTTTTGCCACAAATCGAAATGTCTCAAAGATGAGCACCCTCTCGAAGCTATCAAACGTAACTCTGTTAGACCTTGAAGTTACTATTGATTTGCAAATCACAGCAACCGTTGATTCGGTGATGCAAACAACGGGACGTCTTGATATCTTGATAAACAATGCTGGCTGCAACCATTTCTCGCCTGTCCTCGATATCGACATCTTTGAAGTAAAGCAGATCTTTGAGATAAATCTTTGGGGCCCACTTGCATTGATCAAAGCCTTCATGCCGCTCCTTATTGAAAGCAAAGGCACAGTTGTAAATACTACCTCCATCTCTAGGTACTTGAATGTACCTTATATGGGTAAGTGGTGAAGCTAAGAATTTGAAAAGGTCCGGCACTAATTCCGTACAGGCCTTTAAGCTGCAACAAAGCGCTCACTCGAGCTCATCGCCGAGACATTGCGATTGAAAATCGAGCCGTTTAGCGTGAAAGTTGTTCAGGTCGTGACGGGTGCAGTTCGGTCCAACGGACAAACGTACTTCGAGGACTGGAAGCTTCCGGAGGATTCGCTCTATAAACCCATCGAAGCACTGATCGCTAATCGTGCACGCAGAGGTGATGGTCATCCACGAGTGGAGACAGAGAAGTATGCGAAGGATGTCGTGGATGATATTATTTCGGGCAAGACGGGGAAGGTTTGGAGAGGAGGAAATGCTACTTCCACGAAGCGTGCGACCACTTCGGACGTATCGCAATCTCTCCTGGTGAGCCCTTGCGAAATTCTAATGTCTGTATAGTATGGAATGTAGGCTAACCTTGTGCATAGGATAAAGGTGCATCTAAAGACACAGGACTTGACCAGCTGGGAGCGAATAAACAGAGTTGAATACTATCATACACCCACTAATGGTTGAAATGCCAACAAATACAATGTTTGGTTCTTCCCTGCAGCCTTAACACGCGCATATATACTTCGCTCCATGCCCGCCAGCTGCACTATCTATTCCTGTTTAAAATAATAAACGACTGTATTGAGGCACAAGGCACAAAGAAGCGGCGGATTTGACGCACTTGCCTCCTACTCGCACTAATAATACAGCGCTTTAATTGCAGCACTCAAAAATTCAAACCCATCTTCTAATACTTGAAGTACTCAAGAACCCTTAAATAATGAATTTTTGCTAGAGGGCTTTTATTTTAAGACAGGCAGATATCGCGTCACGATTTCTGACTCATCTTAACGACGTTATTACCTTTCACGCCTGGCAAAGCTTGAAGTTCCCAGGCACGCCGGCCTGAAACACTATATCCGGATCCTACTTATTGCTCCCTGCCTTCAGGTTTGCCACCAAAGCAGCACCGTAAGAAGCCAGAGGATTCTGGGAAGGCGCAGCATAATTAAGGTATTTAAACTTATCAAAAAGCCCTTGGGTTTTGTGCGCAGTTTTAATACTTCATGCGGATCTAAGGTTTGTTCAATGTTTTGTTTACTAATAACTAGTGTAGTGACAATGGCCCTACATGGATAGTTGCATATTGATAATAATTATAGCACGATGGTATGCGATGGCGCGGGTGTAAGTACCTTATTAGCCTATCCATGTACGCATGGTCCCTTCGTTCTAGTCACCACAGCTAATTCTTTCAAGCCTGATAGGTGACGACATAAAACAGTATATCTATGGCCTACCAACACTTACCTACAAGTCAGGGGCAGCAAAGCTTCTGGCACTCGGTGACCCTCAAGTGGTTGCTAAAACCAACGACAGCTTTGCCTATTTCGCAACCTCGCGCTTTATGCTAGAGACATTCGGCACATATCTAGACTACCCGCTAGCCTGGTACATCAACAAACCCCCACCCAGAACAAGGCCGATGAGAAGCTGCAGCCAGGTGATCTGGACACTACACCCATCACTTTCAATATCGATAACAGGACGATCTTCGACGACGGAGAGAGAGAGGAGAGCCCTATCCCGACAATACCACTCTACTCGCATTGCCTTCAAATGCTCCGCTCCTGCAGGATAGTGCGTAGCCCGACTAGCACACGCCTATGCTCTCAACATCTACCACATTGCCAGCCCTCAACCCCCACACCCCCGGTCATCCCCGCCAGATATGTCTGCAGTTGTATGCACCAGTACAGTACTAACCAACTTATAATGCATAAACTGAAAATTAGCCGAGAACGCCATTCTACCCCTATATATAGAAATCACAATTGCGCAACAACTACTAGTCCAAATTAAGAGATTTTTTTATTAGTTTAATCGTCTATATTATAGCTTTCCACCAAAAAGAAATTGGCCCGATTCTATTAGTAGATCACTCTAATATTTAGTGTGCTATCCATTAGCCGCAATTATAGCCTCCACCCTCCTTCCTATGCTCACCTATAATTTATTAAATAAATTATCTAGTAGGCAGTCCTAGGCTGCTTATAATGCACTCTTAAGCTATTACCTTGTGTATGCTCTAATTTGCTCTTTTCCCTAGCTATCTTAGGAAACATCTTATAAACCTTCTTCTTTAGGTGCTACTAGTAATGCTTAATTAGGTTAAGATTAGGAGAGTAAGGCAGCTAATCCTCTAATAAATTAATCCCCTACACCTTAAACTACTTCTTAACTTTGCTTATAGTATAAATTGAAGTATTATCTTATATAAAATTGTATTTATTGCTATTTCGACTCAAATTCTCAAAAATAGAACTAACTTAGGCGTCTAGGACCTTAAGATAGCTCTTAGTAGAGTACCTATACTTCTTAGACTTAAAATTGCAGTCTATAATATAAAGACTACTCTATCTAGTATCCTAAAAGGCAGCCTAGACTATAACCTTTATATTATTCTTTGCATTATAGGTTTAGACTATCTAGCGGTGCTATTTTTATATAGGCGTATAGAAGACCTATTTGTCTCTTTTCCCCCGCCTCCGCTCTATAGAGCACTTATTACTCTATACTATAAGAGCCTAATCCTCTATAGTCTAATGCTATTACTTAAGGCACTAGGCAAGCCGTTTAGCTGCATTCTTAGGTGTAAGAAACGGCTAGCGTTTTGCCTTCTAATTTGTAATACTATATATCTTTAAAATCTTTTATATAGTTTCCTTAGAATAAGTTAATCTACTGCCTGCCTTAAGCTCTTTATAGGTTTCTTTCGAGTGTAGGCGCATATAGTATAGGAGGGTACATTTGTCTGCTTTAGTATATAATTTCTTATGCGAGGTTTATAGTAGGGATTTGCCTTTATAGTAGAGGAGGTCGTTTTGTATAGTGCAGTAGACTATTAAATATTTAAGCTCTAAGTCGTCTATAATAGTCTAAGGTCGCGCGCTCTCTATAGCTCTACTTGCAATTTGACCTCTTTAGTATAGTGAAAGGTGCTATCTAAGAAGCCTATTACTAGATATAGGACTAAGAGGAGTACATTGTGGAGGCATAATTAAAAATATATATAGGAGGGTTAGATAGGGGAAAGTCGCGTAACGCGAAAATTCGCGATTTTATGCATTATCTGTTACACGTGACTGTACCACGAACGGCTCCCCTCTTACCCTTTTACCCTCATACAACGACTACGTGCAAGCCTTCGCGCCCACCTTCGTCATCAGCAGTAACTGGACCTCCTAGCCCCGGTGCCAGATCATGGCACAGTCGAGCACAATGATCTTGTATCTGGAACCTGTGTGCTTGCTATGGGGTATACGAGAAACTGGGGAAGCGGCTGTAAGGCGATGTGTGGGTGCATGCTCTTGTCGTCTTCGAGGCTTGTGCTAATTATAGCCAAGGTCTTGTGAGGGGCTTTAGATCTGTGCCTTTGGATTTCACGGAGTGCCCTGCTAATATTGCCATTCTTCACACTGTGGAGGTGATGGCTAGCTCAAGCGGCCTCTTCTTATGATAGAACGCTTTGAAGATGGATTTTATTATTTGCCTGTTTTGTCCCTTTGTTCTGATAGTAGAGTTCAGAGACAGATGTATCTTTGTAGTTAAAAATAACAAGGTAGTTTAAATTATATTCTTGACATTGGGGGGGCGAGCGGGGGAAGTTGAAATTAGCCTAAAAATAGTTCGGTTATGGTACAATACATCTCGCTAATCTTCGCTTGCATCAGAACGCAAAAAAATAATAGTAAAAAAGTGCAAAAGGTTCGGCAAGCACGCTTCCAATCGGCGCTCTGATCTTGCCTACTCCTTATTTGCGGCTGCTGGCACGCAACTGACTCACCACTTGAATAGCGCCGGCACTCAACTGTGCATCGATCACTATTTTTGTTCAAAGTGGAGGCCTAGGGTAGATTTAATACCCTAATGAAAGTAAATTCTGTATTGATTTTACTGTGCGCAAAACGCTGAATTCTCAGGATTTGGCGATAGATTTTAGCTTGTTTGGGTTTATATAAGGAACACATTTTGGGCCGAGGTTTGCCCGTTTTGGTATTGCGCGGCGGGAAAATAATAGAGATCTTAGAAAGAAGTTCGAAGATAATAGAGAAGTTATATAATTATTAATAATAGTAATCAAGATAAGACTACTAGTATAAATAAGGATTTATATATAGAACTAACTAATACAAAAAGAATACCTAGAGACAGCACAGCGCTAGCAAAAGGTTCGACGAATTCATCAATCTACATCCTTCTGAAACGAGTCATGCGAGAACTTTTTTTCTCCCACATGCCCTCCCGAAAAGTCATTGAATTATCTGACAGCAATGCTTCTGAAACCGGGCTCATATATGCTCAACCGTAGTGTTATGAATGCTTTGCACCAGCAACCTATTCAGTAGGTGCTTTGGCTTCCGCCACGCAGGTATCTTGCGAAAATATTTGTCTTATTTGAATATATATATAAGTAGAAAACTAGGGCGCTGCGAGAATTAACCGATATTAAATAGGTAGGCAGCAGCAGCTATCATAACATTTTGAGATAAGAAGTACAAACAACTTCGCTTCTTTCAAGTTTTATAAATGAAAGGGGTATTGAATGTGGTAACCAAGCAGTGGAAGTGAAGCGGTATTAATTAATCGAAGAGAGAAAGCCCTGCTTACTCCGTACAAGTATATCTCTCCCTTACTTGCTAAGCTCCTATCCGAAGCGAGCGAGCCGCCCCCTACTATAAGTTAAACCTTATATAATATCAATAACAAACTGCTTCCCACTACCATGCGAATGAATCTCAACACATTCTCGATGCTCGGGATAGAAAGCCCCGCTTTGATAAACCAACTTAAATTCCCTAAAATCTTCTTGGGAAATCCGAAAGCTCCCAATCCTCTGATACACCCCTACTTCTCCACCTACGGGCTCAAGCAACAAGCCGAACATCTGCTGGCTATGATTACTCTTCATGGGGAGAATAAAAGCATCCACAATTTGGCCCTGCAGAGTCTCAAAGCAATCAAAATAAACGTTCCAAGCCTCCATGGACATACCGGCCAAATTCATCAGGAACTGCTTGCGGCGTGCAGAATATTCGATGGTAGAACGAACAAAATAACCGCATAAGAGGCGGAGCCTTGCACCAGAGATTTGTCCAAATATATTTTGCGAGACATGAGTGACTTGGACGTCTAGAACCGTAATGTGTAGAATACGTTTTCTTTCATATCCGTACGGGTCAAAACGCACCATACCATCTAGTGAAGCCCAGGACCAAGTGGGTGCAACGTACGGAGCTATCCTATATCCTGGAAAGATTGTGAACCAGCAGAGTTGGATCTCAAGGTTGTTCCTCCATAGCCCCGCAACGTACCCGCCGTTGGTCCGAGACTGTGATTCTCGAGCAAGACCCGATATTGCGACCAGTTTGTCTCCGCTATATGTTAATTTACAAATAGAATAAATTCCGACCATTCTCATCCATTGGTGGTAGTTGAAGGGTGGTTTTGGTAAACAATTCCAATCGTGTTCCTGGACAGCTCCTCCACAATCGCAAGGATATAATTCACTAGAAAACTTCTTTTCACATTCCCACAAGATTTGCGTTCGAGTAAAGTGTATAGTTCGGCGAGGCAGTATACGCTCCTGTCTTGTCCAGGCGCGAAGCTCTAATGGCGACACTGTGAGGTCAAAAACTTGGCCCGTAGGGTAACAGTCGTATAGAGATTCTGTATCGCCGTCTTTGGGTTGGATTTGACACCTCCAGAACCTATCTCTAGCAAAGAACAAACCAGCGTTGCCATTAGCAGCACCCGAAGCGGCGATATTGAGACTAGAATTGCCATAGACGTCGGCCATAAGAGACGCTTCAGCATCCCAATCGTTTGGATCATCCTGGATAATACATAAAGAATCAATCCAGAGGTATTGAAATCCAAAATACCGACTCGTGTCTATCGCATCCCGGAATGTTTTCGTGAGAGCTGTGGCAGGGAGTCGCTTTCGAAATGCCTCAAGGCTTCCCACTTTCAATGTCTCAAATAAGACAGAGCCCCAGCAGTGGCTCAATGTTGCGTATTTAGGGCACTCGCCTAATTCTTTAGCAAGCGTCAACCGTACTTCATTATCGCCTATAAATATTAGTCGCGTTGGAGATTGGTGTTCTTCTGTCGTGTGGCTGTGCTCTTCTGTGCATTGCCGCAGCCAAATCCGTGATAGAGGCAGGGCATCTTTGGTGCTTCTGGAAGATGCTTGTGGCGCGTCGTAAAGTGATGCTAACAAAAGAGTCAGAAAATTAGCCACTCACTTTTGGGAGGGTTGCCTACCAAGGTGTGGCGCCGGACTCATATCAACTGTGAAAACCCGATAGCTAATGTGATTCAACTTATCTGACAAAGAGCTCGGCAATATTGAGTTACTCGAATAAGTGTAGTCGCTGATCTCGTCGTCCGGGGTTGCCGTGAAGAATAAGCCGATCCGCCAATAGTCATTCCGGCAACCTAATTAGGGGGTTGTATAGAACCTGGCTATGTCTGGACCTGAACGAAGAACTAGAACTCCTCCAGATGGAAATCTGCCATCTTCTCCTATAATATCATAATATGAAATTCCTCTTCTCTCTTGACCGAACTTCAAGAACTGAGCACAAAGGCCACAGCCACCTTCAGCAGAGGCTTTCAGAGCGTCCTCGCTCTCACAATGTTCGAATCGACCCCGCCTATCTCTGGAGATCTTATCCCAATGGACGAACACATTTTGACAATGGACGCAAAGTTTATCCAGGGGTCGCTCCACCGGCTCGAACATATTTTCGCCATTGTAAGATGACAATTTAGTAGCAAAACATTCTTGTCTATGTTGAACTTGATGAGCTGCTTGATCCGTCGCGGATAATTGCGATTCGGGTGGCTCGCCGAGACCTGGAAAAGTCTGAGCAGCATTGAAAGTCGATAATTCTGTCTCTCCGACCAAGGTAGAGTGCGACGAGGCTGGGACGGGGCTTGGTTCTGCCTCTCGTTCTTTGAGCTGTTTCACAGGATTGTCTGCGAAATACTGCGTACTTGATTGTGTCATGGCTCCGGGAAGTTGTTGACGAGAAAACGTCTGCTGTAAGTAAGATGAAGATGAAAGGAATAATAGTTCTTCTGCAGGTAGCAACATTGTTGGCAGCAGGTGGGTTGGTCAGGGGTTGAGGCTGCGTAGAAGTGACCGATCACAACATACCGGGTAATTAGGTAGGAGCCTTGCAAACACCCAACTTGGGTGTAAATATTCGCCAATGGAACATTCATCCACTCACACCCCCGCTGCACCTACAGCTGCAGCAAATCGAATCGGGTAGGATTTCCCAAGCTGGTGTAACATTGATCTTATACCCCGCACTGTATTTTAAGCTTTTTCTTCGATTATGCCAGACAAGTCTTATTGCGCGTTGTGATTTGCTTTTTACCTCTCTTCGTTCTGGAGCAAAGTTATAGCTTCAGAATCATGGTTTGTTAAGTCCTGTTTGCTATGAGCCGATCTCCTGTCTTCTGTTTCTTCGCATTTTATTTCTAGATATCTACTGAGTCTGTCATTATTTTGAGGAACTGTGAAGTGCGAATGAATGAGTGCAAGTGCGGCATATGAATGCTTCCTGAATCAAACTCCCAACAATGCAATTATTATAGATTGACCCATCAAATACCAGCGGAAGGGAGCATGTACTATACTCTATACTAACTTCAAATTCAGACTTGCAGCGGAACAGGCACAAAGTACGGAGAAAAAGGGGGGCCCCAAGTCGAGTTATATAAGTGCCTAATTTTATACCGTAAAATCCCAAACTCGGTTTTCATGAACAGGGCTGTAAAACAGATCGATATCAGCATGGAGTTTAGCATAATTCCAAGCAGGGCGTTGCAAAAAGGTCTCTCAGGGGCTCGAGTAGGGGAGAGCTCGCTTTTCGCTTACCGCACAGTAGCGCAATCCTTCAGGGGCTGTGGCTGTGCTATGCCTTGTTGACTACTAGGCAGCAGAGCTGCTCTGCCTCCTCTTTCGAAACTCACTCATCATCAACGAGCAGCATTCGACATCTCAGCAGGACCAACTGACATATGTAAGGATGGTTCGCGGCTGTCTTTGTGCGATTTACTTGTATCCTGTCCTGGCTTGTTCGCTAGTATCGTTCGCATGGGCTCAACTAGCTCAAAGCCGGTCAGCGCAACATCGACTTCTGCGAGATCACGGAGAATTCACCGCTGAGAATGCCAAACAGCCTTTTGTCGTTTCGAAGGCTTTCGCTTTCGATATCAATTGGCGAGATTACTATAATCACCTGACTATACATGAGAATGTCAGCACTTCAATATTTGCTGAGGGGATAGAAGGGGGCGTCAAGTTCGTGAGAGGGACGCTTTGTGGTGTTGGTTCAAGTGTCTTCGTCCAGTGAAGAAGCTCTGAAATTCGTCTCAATCAACAATGACACTTATACTGTGTATGTCGACTCGACCAGCACGACGCCTTCCACGCATTCCTCGGAGCCCTTGGATCTTGGCATAGATATCATCATTTTTGTGAGGCCTCATGTCCTGCAGTCTTCACGCACAGATGTCTGGACCGCAAACCTCGATATCGACATTTGGCAGGACCTGTGGTTCGAAACCAACGATATGAGCCTGACATCTGTCCAAGGCACAATCACAGGTACAGAAAGCCTCGCCTTTACAGCCCACAAGACCAGCATCAGCACGGAGAATGGCTCCATCTTTGGCTACTGGTCATTGCCAGGCTCGATATTTTTCAGCACTGATATTGGCGATATCGACATCGACGTGGTGCCAAAGAGGTGGTCATGGGGTCCGAACACTCTTGGAGATATAACAGCGGTAGCAAAATCCGGTGATATCACTATACGGATGCCGCTAGAGCCAAACAAGCTATCTCTGCGGAATGGAACGACGAGAGTTGAAGCCGAAAAGGGTTCGATCGCTGGCACTTTTGTTCATGGAGCCAGTACTTCTCTCAAAGCCTACGACTCGGTAAACACCACTCTACTCCCCTACTGGGCGTTTTGGCCTCCGTCTCGCATCGAGTACAATTTCATCACTACGGAGTCCCGACACGGTAACACTGTCGTTGAGATCGTGGAGCCGAAGGTGGATGCTTTTTACGGGGTCAACCCTCTCTTCTTTGCCATTAGTCGGTACACGGTTGGGCCCAGCCCAAAGCAGCGGATGAATGTCACGTATCCGGGCGAATGGGGAGGAACGGCCGTCGCGCATTCTTGTTGCGGGGGTGTTATTGGTATTAGTGGAGATGATTTTGAAGAGGTTGAGAAGAACGGGACTACTGTGAAAGTAAAGAGGAATCGGGGGGAAGCGTACTGTGGTTCGAGGCAGACTTAGGCAACGCCGAGTTGTATTTGAAGCCTTGCACATCTATAGAATGTGCCTATCATTAGCACTAAAGATTGGCGTTTAGCTAGATTTGTATATAAAATGTAAAAAGTCTGATTGATTGTTCATAAGAGACACAGGAGCAAGCACGCAATAGTTGATTAATTGCTACCTTTTCGTCTGAACTTGAACTGAACTAATAAGAGCATAGGAGAACTACGATTATTAGTTGAACTATAGTTTGAACTAGTACTTTTATACTAGCGCCGAACCAATCCAACACTATAGTTAACTAGTAGTTAAGCCCTATTATTTATCCCTTTTTCCAGGAGTTAAAAGTCTCACTAAAATCACTTCTACTTAGCTCTGAAAATGGATCACTTAGATCACTTAGATCACTTCTATCGCTAGAATTAGAGGCTTGAGACATGCTAAATATACATATAAAATAAGCTAAGGAAGAGAGAAAAGTGAAGGAAGTAAAATAGGGAAGAGAATGTGCCTAAAAGTGGGAATTACTATAGCTTTTTCACATATATAGGCCCTTCAGGGGGAGCTTCAGGGGTCTCTACGGGCCTTTAGAGGGTACTACCTGATAAAATCAGGGCTAACCAGTTTAGGCAGTTGACCAAAATATAGTTGGTTGGTCGTGGTTCTTAGAAAGAGTAAAAACCACAGTTCTGGTTAGTTCAGTTAACCTGATTGGTTCTGGTTTTGAACCAACTATTGCGTGCCTTGCCTGGGGTATGAGGGCGAGGAAAGGTCAGGGGGGAACCGGCGATTATCGCAGCGGAATTCGCCCCACTGATGGAACAGCGTTCTCCGCTCCAAACTCTTAGGTTCAAAAATATGTGCCTGTCAGCCTTTGGAAACCCGGTACTTTGACCAGCAGATATGCTGCGCTAGTCAAAAGAGGAAACCGAGCCAGCCAAACTAACAAGCATAATTCCCGCGTCAACTCTGCTCCTTTGCATGTTCTCTAAAGCAAGTTGATCGGAGAGTATACTGTGGGCCTTACTGTATAAATACCAACCATTGCCCCGATGGCAGACTCAAACTTCGCCTTCTTTCCCTTTCCCTTTCATCTCAAACAATTCTCACCCGCCAGCAACAATGTCACAAGACAAGAAGGTCGTCTTCATCACGGGGGCTAACACGGGTCTTGGCCTTGAAATAGTCAAGGCGTTGTATAAAAGCACGCAACCATACGATATCATCGCCGGCAGCCGGCTCATCAGCAATGGTGAAGCCGCCGTTGCAGCCGTGCAACAAGAAACCCCATCTTCTCCCAGCAGCCTCAGCGAGCTCCAACTGGACCTCGCCTCCGACGAGTCCATCAAGAAAGCCGTCGAGAACATCGAAGCGAGATGCGGCCGGCTGGATGTCCTGGTCAACAATGGCGGCGCGTGCTTTGACGGAGCTCTGAGAGATGGCCAGCTGAGCATCCGCGAGGCGTGGCACAAGTCGTGGGATACCAACGTCGCCGGCACCCAAGTACTCACGAGTGAAGCAGTCCCGCTGCTGCTTAGGTCGGGACAGCCGCGACTGCTCTTCATCACGAGCGGGACTTCTGCGTTGGGCTTTACCGAGAGGTTTGATCACCCAGCGCTACAGCGCATCAACGCCTCGCCAAAACCAGGCTGGCCAAAGCCAGAAGAAATCAATCCGATCGAGTCGTATCGGAGCGCAAAGACTGGACTCAACATGATGATGAGACAGTGGCACCGGATTCTACTCAATGATGGAGTAAAGGTCTGGGCTATATCGCCGGGGTTTCTCGCAACTGGACTGGGGAACATTGGGATTGAACAGATGAGAAAGGTAAGCAAAGAAGATGGCCCGTCGAAGAATCAACTTTCTGACCAGTAGATATTAGATGGGAGCGCGAGATCCTTCGGAGGGTGGCAGTTTTGTTAAGGGTGTTATTGAAGGGGAACGAGACTCGGAAGTCGGAAAGGTGGTCGGCGCTACCGGTGTCCAGACTTGGTAAGACAGCTTAGCATTCTTATTATAGCCTCTAGAACGTGAGATCATATCAATACCTCCCCGTCTTTCCGGACAGACACTTCTCACAGATAGAAAACTTTCTTATTGTAGGCTAGCAGGGTACCTAGTCCACTACCAATTTTAGTATAGCGCTTAATGTACCCTAGTTGCCTACTCGTGAAGAAATTTTCTATATAAATTTTTTTTTCCTATATAACTTAATGCTTTCTCCTACTTAGAACTATTACCT
>QGMG01000910.1:0-15539 GCA_007825325.1 Lachnellula cervina
GTAGAGGTTGTTGAGCGTTGGACCGGAGGAGGGCGGCGGTGAGAGCGGAGGGGAGGCGAAGAGGGAGGCTTGGAGGCGCGGTTTGCGGGTTGTTTGGGAGGAGGAGTCGCAGGCTATGGCTGAGGGGAGTAACATGTTTGCGATTGGGGTGAGAGGGGTTGCGGATGAGTTGTGGTGGTTGTGAAGCTCGAAAAGTCGATGCGACAACGGCGAGTCGGCGAGCGCAATTGATGCGCCGGCTGCCTTCGGAGGTGCTCAACGCTGGACAAAAGCGGTAAAAGTTGATTGACTGTATTCTGCTAATCGAGAAGTGTCGTTGACTGCGAATGTATTTCTTTGCGACACTGTTGTGAGGTGTAGAAGTGTTTTCAAGGGGTGATGCAGGTCCGGGATAGAGTGTGAAGGGAAGAAGGCGGCCCTCAGTGGGTTGAGGCGGGCGGGCCGTGATATAATGCAGCGTCTTAATGCTCACTAACAGATCTACCACTCCCCTGTAACCGCAACCCCAACCAGCATGGCCGCGTGATGGATGCGACTCAAAGCGTGGTGTGGGACCTCAGTCTAGCTCTCATGGAGGTAGGGTCACTGCTCAATTATTGTCTTTAGTCCATCAAGTTGGCACTACAACAATCGAATTGGTCCATGTCTCATAGGGGTTTGTATCCTCTGGGCATCACATCGCCCTGCTCCCTTTGAAAGTATCCTTCCGTTCCAAGATGGAAGGGTAGAAGTGGATTCAAGCAGGGGGCCACGGGACGGACCTCCTTCCACCATGATTAACGGATTAGAGTACTAAATAACGCCTGAAGCTTCTACGATCAACCTCTGAAGTCATATTCTAACTTCCAAAGGTAAAAGATCAAGCAGGAAGTCTAGAGTAGCTTCCGCGTGCTGCCTATAGACTGCCCGCTGCCGCTCCCTAGAGCTGGGCATCTCGTCTTGCTAAGCCCAGGATCAGGATCATGATCTTTCGATCTGAGAATAATTTCTCGATCCTCGATTAATATACAAGCACAATTGACCATGCCATCTGATTTCTGATCTCTGATTTCAGCGTTTTGCAGCGTGGATATGATACCCGGATAGTTCTATCCATTCTACAATATACTGTAAAACCACTTTGCGCGTAAAACGCGCTTGATGCCAGGAGGGGACAGGACGCGTCTCCCTCACTGGTACTGTACTGTACTGTAAGGTAGGTAGCGTGGCCTTGGTCTGCCCCCCTCGTTCGTTCCCTCCCATCCTAATTTATCGAACTTGATCCACGGTATCTCACTATACTCCGTAACATGTCTTAACCACCCCTCCTCCTTAATAGCTTTCGATTCCCCAGATTGTACTCGTACCGTCTGAAACAAATATCCCGAGCATCGCATCCATCTTACCGGCTACCTCATCACGTACATGACTCAGTCCCGAGATGATGCAGGGCAAGGCGAGTCTCTGAAAGGATCCCCATCCCCCCTTCAACTGCAAGTCATTCGAGGGGCGTGAGGGGCCTGCGAGGTCTGAGTGGTTGCATGAGAGAAGCCCCTGATCCTGAGATTACTTCCCAGCGCGTTACGCGCAAGGTACGCGTTTTCTCGCGTTTTCCTCTACGCATTTGGCCAATCATGAGAGAGAGACCTCCTATTCTCGCTAATGCTCGGCGACTTGCACTTGCCGAGCACATTAGTGTGATGAGTGAGCTTCAAACCACCAGAACCATCCAACTGGCCTTTAATTGAGAGAAGTACCTACCTACATTACTTCGTATTTGAACATTGTTCTTTATTGCTCATTCCACAATCAAAAACAATAAAATCGTTAATATAGTCATGTGATTACCCTCCTCCCCTTGATAAGGTACCACCAGTACCGTATGCTCAAATCTCAAGCCATCATCGCGAATGTCTCACCGCTCGAGCTCGAGCCCGGCTTGGAACCCCTGTCTGTAAAGAGGGGTAAAAAGACCCTGTTCCTGTGCTGCAAGGTGGGATAGATAGATACGATAGATACTGTACTGCACGGAGACTTCTGTAAGGGGTTCGTGGAGGCGGAGGGGTATTAGCGAATAGTTGTATCGTAAGGGAGTGCCGTGCATGCATGCTGATGTTTGGTACAGTACAGTGCTGTAGTATCAAAAGTGGACCGGTGCGATAATTTGCCTGGCCTGGCCTGGACCCTTTGTCCGGAGCTGGATACTGGAGTCGCAAGCACAGGTTGTGATGTGGTACCGAGGTGTTGAAGGCGTTGGGTAGGAGGTGAGCGGCGGCACCAGCGGGAATAAATTAATAGTCGGGAAGTTAATGATAATGCTAAGTCTAATGCTAATACCGATGCTTTGCAGTATGCTACTACTGCTAGTAACCCTCCTACCTTTTGAGGTGGTTTCTCTGTATTGCTGATCTGATCCTTGACCGAACACTGGATAGCAACATACTGTCTTCCGGGCTCTGGACCCACCTACCGACTACTGTAGCAGTAAACGCGCTCTCAATCTGACTTCTTGAAGAGCATAATCGTTGTAGCACCCCCACTCAATATTTCATCCTTCCCTCCCAATGCCTCTCGCAGGTCCTTGACAAATACCTTTACACAGTCTTGCTCTGTACCAACCAGATCAGGGTGGGCTTCTCTCCACCGAGTTACCGTCGAGGCCGTCGCCAGGGCCTGCTCAACGTCTGCGAGTTTCCTGACTAGACATTTACTCAGCATTGCATTGTGATTTATGAAGCTGGGCAAGGCAATCAAAACAGCAGCATGGGGCATACTGACCTTTCCCACCAGAGAAGAACGTCTTGCCATTGCTCAGAATCCCATCTCGGTCATAGTCGTGCTTGACGTAGTCGGACTTGGAAAAGCTAGGTACTGGCGGCGACACAGTCCATGGTAATGGCAGGTTGTCGTACATTCCCCGTGACAGTAGGTTCCCAGGCACCTGATACTTGCCTATTACGACATGCTCAAAATGAAGCATGATTTCCTTGAGCTTCGCTGCGTTGGGTTGATCGGGATCTGATGCTGTTAGAAAAGGAAACAGTAATTGATGGATAGAACATACGTGGGAAGCCGGAGGCTAAAGAGGATCCTCATGGATTAGCTTTTGAGGTTTTCGAAACAAAAAGCATTTCTTACCAATCGTCCATAAAGCCATAGTACCACCCGGCTTCAGAACTTTTGCTGCCTCTGAGTAGAACTTGTTCAAGTCAAACCAATGGACCTTTCAAATTAGTAACAATGATGGGAATAGGCAGGGCTCAATACCCACAGCCACTAAATATCCCACGAGTCAGCAGACGTTGATTTACACAGATCTTGGACATTTCGAACAAGAATAGTGTAGGGAAGATATCGTAATGCTTGAAATAAGTATAGAAAATCCATACTCGCAACTGTCAACACATCCACGGACTCAGGCTCCAGTCCCCCAGCTTGAGAGAACGTCTCGGCCGGAACGACCTCAAAGCTAATATCAGCGCCCGATTTAGTCTTCCCGCCCTTTTCCCTGGCTGCATCAATCATAGCCGCTCCAGCATCCGTGCCAACGGCATGCTCGAACATCAGCGCGAGATCACGAGTCGCGTTTCCCGGGCCACATCCACAGTCGACAACCAGTCCAAACTGACCGCCATTGGCAGCATGGAAGTCGAAGATCGTCTTGTAGACGGCTGGATCGTAGGTCGTTCGGTGGGATGCGTAGGCTTTGGCTTGCTCGGATGAGTAGGACCGGAAGGTGGGGTCGGTAACGTTGGGGTTTGAAGATGCCATGATTAGGGGAGATGAAATTTCCCAGCAGACTTTGAAGGCTTTGAAGTCTGTCCGGAGGGAGTTTTATTTGTAGGAAGAGCCGCGTAATGAGTCACGGAAGTCGCTTTGGGGTTCCCCGTTGGGAATTCGCAGCTGCGACTTAAACACCTTCCGGATTCAAGCTATTCTCTGTTAATGCGAGTTTTAGGAGATGAGATTGTGTCAAAAGCAAGTCAGGCCCTACCAGATGTGGATATGGCTTTTACGGCTCGTTTTTGTGTCTATTGAACATTTAGCATCAAGCCAGTGCATATGTTGAAGGAGTTGGAGTGATACGCGGGAAAGGCTGTTCAGGCACGCCAAGCCGGCAGGGTCCGGTCCTGCATTTTTTAGCCCCACCCCATCTCACATCTCACTTCACTTCCGATCGCTGAGCAAGACTTCCTTCCTCCAACGAACAACTCACAAGGTCCAACGAACAACTCATCTACTGATTAGCAATGCTCTCCTCCTCGAACATCCTCTCTTGCGTTGAATTACTGGGAACTCTTTGAATCGACTGACGACCAACAAACATACTTCCCAAATAACCTCAATTGACGAAAGCCCTGATCTGGAATCCGTTATAATATAGAACACAACACCCATAAACACAGTGGTTCTACTCGAAATGGGTCTGAGTTGGTGTTGAAAGGTAAAGCACATAAATGGAAGATAGAGGGAGGTATTCTGAAAGCTCTAGGAGTTATGTTTCTTGGGAAATGGGCACTCCGAGTGGAGGGCAGCTTCTTCACGATATGGATATTACACATGTCCATGTCTCAATTATAGATAAATCTCGCTGTATTGTCTGTGCTCCTTTCTCTAGGCAATGCCTGAGAGGCAGCTATTAAAATGCAACGCGAACATGGTACCCTCGGGGGAGTATCTTAAGAGATGGCTGAATACAACGCGCGTGCTATAAAAGACTGGTTTATGTTCGTATCATGTTAAAGTCTCGCAGAAAGAAACGCTCATTCAGTACCAGCACCAAATGTCCTCCACGATATACTTCCTGCTAGGTGGCTCGAAGCATAGTTGCGGGAGATGATTTGTACTCTCACATCCTCCCGCACCTTTGTCCAGAGCAATATAATTCAACCGGAATCTTCCATGAAACCTCCTCGAGGTCTGGGTATCTTCTCCGAGCCGGGGAAAGTCAAAAGGAAAATTCGGAAAGCGTTATGCAGTATTATACTTGTACAATCATTGTGGTGTAGTTGGTATCGGGTATTGCGTATATTGAAAATCATGCGTGGTTGACTACGAAAGCGACCAGAGAACCCTCACAATCCTTGACGAATGCGGATGAGTGCTGCTGCACCATCAATCATCGTCTCCGCCTCATCTTTCCTGCCCTGCTCAACCAGCCTTTTGTAATCGGGGTTTGTCTGTCGAACTCTGAGTATGTCATACTGCAGCTTTTGCTCCAGCCTATCCTTTTCGGCCTTGTCATCACTTGCCCTGGCTGCAGTGGTGAAAAGCTCATCGAGACTCTCGCCTTGGATACCCTTCACGTTTTCCACCACAGGCCCTAGTCTGATATCGTTCTTCGGGGTAGAGGCAGTGCTAACATTCTTTGGCCAAGGACGTGTGGAACCCCACCCGTGCCCAGCAGATCTCTTGTTTCCATTTGGAAATTGCTGGTGGTCTTTATGATAGAGATTGCCAAGATGCTCGTTGCTCATGTAATCATAATTCATCTCGTCTTCTTGATCCCAATCCTTTTCACGACGATAGTCATCGTGCTTTCGGGACAACTCCTCGTCACCCAGTCCACGATCTTCATAGCTGTCGTCAGATACTGAAATAGTATCATCAGACGTGCGCTGCTTCTTTCTTGGCTGGGTAGCTTGGCCTGTGAGTTCTCGCAGTCAGCGTTGGCGTCTAGGAACCTCTTGTATTGTATCAGAAAAGCCGAGAGAACCAAGTAGGCACTGGGGCCGAAAATGTATGAACAAAGTACGTACCTGTCTCTTTAGACTCCAACTTCGGCTTGCGCTGTACGCGTCGAGGTTTATCGTCATAAGGAGCATCTTCAAACTGATTACCTCGTCGGGCCGCAATTGGGCGTTTCGCCTTAGGCATGAGCTTTGGAGTTCGCTTTGCTTTCGGAGGATCCCAGACCAGAGTGCTCGAGTTGACTTCATGACCCTCCATAGCCTCCCCCGTAGTATTGAAGATGCATTCTTTGCAAAGCTGCTTGTTGCATCGCCCACATCTCTGAAGGACGGATTTGTTTTGCTTGCCACAACCATCACACTTGGCAGTATGAATAGCAAGGGGAGTCCACTCCTTGTGCTTTTCATCACCAGTCTCAAGGTAGCCGAAATCCCCTGCCTGGTAGTGGCGAGGATCGAGAATGTCGGTAATGTCTTCGTTCTTGATGCCGCTCGGTGATTGGCCTGGGGTAATGGGACTCTTGCCGAATACATCGTCAAAAGTTGACAGATTCGGCCTCTTCTGGTCCGACTTGTGAAGAGTGAATGCGCTTGATGGTGGTACCTCCGAAGTGTTGCTCTGGAAGAGAGCCACAGATGGAGTCTTTTGGTCATCCTCTAGAGGCGGAGTAACAAGATCCGGAGAGTTTGTCGGGTTGGCATCCTTGGGATTCGCCACCGATTTTGTCTTGACATGACCAGTACGCTTCGTAGATGGGGCGTCTGCTGGTGTCGACGTCGAGTTGGCTCGAGTGCGCCTTTGGGTAGGAGAACTCGCTTGGGGAGAGCTCTTGGGGGTACGCTTGGTGGGAGGGATCGCCTTGTATGGGTTAGTTCTGAGTTTACCGGCAGAAGCATCGATCTCGATGCTGTCGACGAGCTTCTGGGCGTTAGACATTGTTGTAATTGTGTTTCGAATGTTGGATATGACTGGCTATCGACAGGTGTCGAGAAAGGAGTCGGAGTCGGTGGATATTTATTTCAGTGGAGCGCTTGATGGTGAATAGGCTCCAATGGCCTTGTGATTGTCGTCACGTCCGCAATGATTCACAGCGGGTGAGGAATTAAACTTCGGGAGACTTGATTCCAAACCAAATGAATTGAGTTGAGCGGATGTCAAGAAGGCTGTTCAAAGGCTTTCCGAGCTGTGTACTATTGCCTCGAGATAAGAGCAACTGGTAGCGATTTCTAGCCCTCACAAGGTGTGTTACTAGGAGGATATAGTTGTGTCAAGAGGAAAGGGTGAACTGAGTCGATTCACTCTTGTGTGTATTGACGCAAGTGGTTTACAAAAGAACACTCTTTGATTTTTCTCTTCTTCTGAAGAACTGCAAAAAGGGTCAGTAAGATGAAGTAATAATGCGATGGTGAATTTCCTTGCATAGAATCGAAAGAGGTTCTATCTCTGTTGTCCTTGTGATTAATTTCAACCATCTCTGGAGTATTGTATAGATTGGGATAGTGCCCCCCTTTGATATCACCCTATTACCTGTATAGCGCTAGTATTATAAGCCTAGGACTTACATCACCCTATGGTGTAAAACTGCTTATGCCGGATAGACAAAGGCGCTATAGTTGACTTTTAATGTCCCACGCGGCCTAGCACATTATACCCCAGTGCTGCTAAGAGCCCCAGGGGCACTATCCCAATTTATACGGTAGGAACCTTTTAAGCCTCAGAACAGAGCTGACTGACGGATGTAAACATAAAGAGTCGAGGCTAGCACTACATAAATACGGATACCTTCTTGGATAGACCAAAGCTTCGTTAGTAACTCATTGTAGAACATAACCCCTTAATAATACATCGTATTTCGACTATTTTACACGCTTACTCCGCATTTCCATCATTCATCTAACGCCTTACCATCCATCTACCACCTTGGTCTTAACATACATCCCATTGGCAGGCCTAGCCGTAACGCCTCCCTTAATCTTGATATTCTTCTCATCCCGTTCATTCTCATCAAAGAGTGCAAATTCAAAACGTCCAATCCAAGCAGCAAGTAAGCACGCGAACTCCGCTTTTGCAAAACTTTGCCCGATACAACTTCTCGGCCCATGCAAAAAGGTGAGGAGGGAATAAGCGCTCCGTGCTCCACCATTGGCACTTTGAGGGTTTTTGTCGGACGGGAGCCAGCGGTCCGGGTTGAACTTCCCAGCATCGGAGCCCCATAGATTTTCGGCTTTGTTGACGGCCCAGGGGACCAGCATAATCTGTGTACCTTTAGGAACTTTCTGTCCAATGATAGTGGTGTCCCGTGCGGCGATTCGAGGGGTAAGAGGCACTGGAGCGTAGTAGCGCAGTAATTCGCTGCAGACAGCGTTGAGGTATGGCATGCGGTCAATCTGTTGGCTAGTTACAGTCGAGTCGTTGTTGATGCTTGGAAGATGATCTCGGATCTCAGCCCGAAGGCGAGCTTGCATTTCTGGGTGTAAACAGAGCATGTAGACCGCCCACGTTATTGCTGTTGCTGTTGCTGTACCGACGTATTAGCATAGTAAAAAGCTAGGTTTTGGGATAGAGTCTAGGAGCGTAGAAGCTGTCTCGGGAGCTTGCTTATCTCCTATAGTGCTTTATGGCCTTCTACACAAAAAGAAGAAGCTTCGCGGCAGATGGGAAAAGCAGCACCAACTTATAATGTGCCAGGTGGCGTGGGACATTAAAAGTCGATAATGCATAAAGCCCCTATAGGAGATGTAGGCTCCTGAAACAGCTCCGGGATCCTCAGCTCCCGTACAGGAGAATTGGTTGGCTTACTCTCATGTCCAGCAGCTAAGAAGGTCATAAGTTGATCAACCAGGTTTTCATCGGTAAATCCCCCGCTCTCTAGAGCAACACTCAGTATATCGAGGTCTTGCAACTCCCCCTTCTCGAGCTTCTCTTTTTTCGAGCGGATAAGCTGCCTGCAGGTATCCCTAATCACACCCGAAGCCTGATTCAGATCTTCGTTCCTTTTCACGGGCAATGCTTTCACCAACCAGGTCGGGAGAAGCAGACCGGCCAATGCCAAAATCGCAGCTGCTTTCGTGGGTCTGAAAATCTTCTGGTAGGTGACACTAAGAAGATTATCAGGATCTTGAATGGCACCAAAATCTTGGCCCATCCCAGCAACTCCAATAATGTCCAGAGTAACTCTTCCTGCCCAGCCGCCTACTTCAAGCACGGGTGTTCCGTCGGACACCGGGCTCTTCGACAAGTCTCTGGAGTCTTTGAAGTCTTGTCGTAATGCATCACCACCAGAGTTCACTTTCTCCGTCATCTTTTGTACTACCTCTCTGGACTTGTCCCAGAACACTGGGTATAAGTCTTTGGTGTGCCTAAAGGAGAATGCTGGCGCCAGATTCTTTCTTTGGAACTTATGCTCGTCTCCTTCGGCCAATAGAACCCCGACTCCAAGCAAGCGCCCAAGGCCAGCCGTAACATGAGCGGGCTTTATAAAATCGTAATTTTTCGCCACGAGGACTTCCCCGAGTGCTTTCGGAGAAGCAATAACTAGGCGTTCCGCGTTCAAGAGCCCTAGATAACGAATAAGGCCTTCATTTGGTACCGAGTTGATCCTGTAGGTAGACGTCAGGATGTGTAGCTGAAACATGTTTAAGATTTACCATTCAATCATCGGAATTCCCGTCGGCCTCGCCAAGATATCTGCGAATTGTCCATTCCACTAAACCGACGTATTAGCATAGTAAAAAGCTGGGTTTTGGGATAGAGCCCAGGAGCATAGGAGCTGTCTCGGGAGCTTCGCGGTGGCGGTGGATAGGAAAAACAGCACTAGCTTATAATGTTCCAGGTGGCGTAGGACATTCAAAGTCGATGAGGCGTAAGTAGAAGATATAGACTCCTAAAACAGCTCCAGGCTCCTCAGCTCCCATAGAGGGAAATTGCTTTTTGTATGAAAATACGCTCACCCAGCTACCTCCTTTGGGACCGGGAAGATGCCTCAGTGGGGAGACAAATTTCGGCCATACTATGACTCTCCAAACGGCAAATAGCATAAAGCCAACAATGAACAACTGCGAAAAAGTTCCCAGGTAGCTCGGCCTCGAAAATGGGAGCAATTGAGGCTGGTATTGGACGAAGATGTATGTTGCGACGGCCGACACAGCCGTGATGGCCTTGATGGGAACAGTAGACATGGCGACTCTATGAAGATTGGGGTATGGGCTGGAATTCGAGATGCTGGTCCTTCTTGACCACTTTATGCAGGTGGACTTCTATGGCTGCTTAGCAATTGATGTTGCGTGTGAGGCGAAGATTGTCGCAAAGTCGGAATCTGTATTGGCCCGACTGGCTACTCGGTAGAGCTGTGCAAGAGAGTCGATGCAAGGCAAGTACTGTACGCGCGTCGTAGGTAGGTATAAGTACCGACAATTCGCATGTATTCCTGCAAAACCAAATACAATCCTCGTAGGTGGTGTTTGTTGAAGTCGAGGGAGGAAGTGCTTGTCTCGATCGTGGCGAGTTTCAGAGGGGCAAAATGAATAGAGATGGAGGGGTGTGGAGTGGAGTGGATACAAGTACTGTTTGAAGTGAATTTAATCAAGATCTCGCAGAGAATGTGTACAGGTATGAGTAAAATCAAGAGTGAATAAACGGTAAGATTAACAAGAGAGAGCTCTCTATGAGTTTATATGACCGGCATGATCGCAAGAGATTCTACTTTCAGCATACAAGTAAGTATGCGGCTTCTGCAATACTGGAAGGTTAGGTTACCTAAGTACTCCGTACCTACCTTGTTAAGCTTAAAATAAGACCCGACCCCGACCCGCACCTCGCATCGCTTACCCTCCTCTCCCGTCCCCTTAGTATTATTCTTCCAGAACTTCTTTACACGATTCCAGGAACTCGGTCATATATTAGAACGCTTCGCATGGACTATGACTAGGTTCCCCGACTTTGCTACTTAAGAACCCGACCCGGCACGGAGATTATTATTGCGGAAAGATGGTTGCTCCGAACACAGATAAGCAGCATCTAGCACACAGACCACGAACGAGGAAGCTTGACGGCAGTGCGCAGGAACCATATTAGTACTAAATTGCCAGGTTTGGGACCTTTATATTGAGGATAGAGGGGTGTTAAAGACACCTACTTTCAACATCAACGGGAAGTCTCCTGCTTGG
This sequence comes from Lachnellula cervina, assembly GCA_007825325.1. Taxonomy (NCBI): domain Eukaryota; kingdom Fungi; phylum Ascomycota; class Leotiomycetes; order Helotiales; family Lachnaceae; genus Lachnellula; species Lachnellula cervina. The sequence goes on from QGMG01000910.1 coordinate 10,836, forward strand.
CCAAAGAATTTCCCAGCAGCCAGTTTTGAATCGCATGTCGCTTCTCCACATATTGCAGAACCTTACAGTAAGGTAGCTAGGTCTTGGCTCGCGATATGGCAATAGCGGCTCTGGGACTTGGGTATCTCCCGAGGCCTGGTGGATAGTTGCAGTGATATCTGTAATGTCGAGCATGTGAGTTTGACTTTATTATTACCGTATAAATTGGGAATAGTGTCCCGCCCCGCACTATAGTCCCCCCCTTTGATATTACCTACCCTATTACTTGTATAGCGCTAGTGTTATAAGCCTAGGATTTATATCGCCCTAAAGCTTCTTATACCGGATGAACAAAGGCGGCATGGTTGACTTTTAATGTCCCACGCGGCCTGGAACATTATAATCTAGTGCTGCTTAGATCCCCAGGGCCACTATCCCAATTTATACGGTATCTCATATTTCCCCCAAAGCAGGAAGCCGGTCTAACTAATGTTCAACAAGCAGGTTCGTGTTCGTCTTAAAAGGGAAATGGGCTTTAAAGAAATTACTGTATTATTGCTTGGTTGTACCTGCCTCATTCTATAAAATCATGTATACGGAGTACGGAATAATATCTACAAATTTCAGAATACAGAAGGGGCAATGAGCTAGCTAGTCATGCTTATTTAGTATACTTTACGTTCTTTCTTATACCGACTGGTAAATCCTTAGTTTCGCGTCTACCTAATTAGTTTACTTGACAGGATTTCGATCCACCTACCTAGGTAGTTGTTTAAATCTATATATACACATCTCAAATATCGATTCAAGACAAGCCTCGGTCTTTCTTCCCGCCGGTACGAAGGTAATTTAAATACTCCACCCCGCTTACGTACGATTTGATATGAGAGACTAGTAACTTGCTTGTAGCATTCAAATCTTGGAAAGAATTAGTGGGAAAGTACTAGTACGTCTTCAATTAAATGTTCATGTCATGTTGCTCCGTTTACCTCCGTACAGAAACAGTTGCTCAATAGAAACATTACAATAACTGTACGTTTGTACCAACGACTACAATCGTACTGTTAGTGAAATGCTAAGTCTTAAAGGTAAAGATGATTTACCACATCTTCACTAAACTCTTGCCAAACACCGCCAGGTTCTAGACACTGAAAACAGGGGTCAGTCATGTGACATATATTCGAGTAGAATATCATGTGATATGGTAAAATCGACATATCTCGGATGTCACTTCGAGCTCCCGTTCCGCACCCTTTGTCTCTATTATTATCGACTTTCACTTCATCAGGCTTGGACACTGAGAGACGAAAATGGCTCCTCTAGCTACCGTAGCAATTCTATCCCTAGGGGAGATGGGAACGGGGATTGCCAAGCTTCTTGTTGCTCATAACTATCGGGTGGTGACGAATTTAGAGGGTCGAAGGTAGGCATGGGTGTTGTGAATTATCTCTTGCTTTGCTTTGATTTGGATTTCAAGTTTTGCGTGCTTAATCTTTGTTCTGAATGTTCTGAATAGCGTTTCATTTCATTTCATTCATTTTTATCGGGGAGGAGGAGTACGCTCGGGGTACGGTTGTGAAGCTGTATTTTCCATTTCAAGTCTCCAAAAGTGGGACAGAAAGCTACAATTTGCAGTTGGGGAACAAGTATCTCCCCTTCACTTTACTTATTATCTATTCAAATCCAACGGTCTATTCTATCGAAAATACATTCTTACCAAACACCTTCCAGCCAAGACACTCACGCGCGAGCTGAAAAAGCATCCATCGAAGCCCTCCCCTCGGACCTCTCCCTCATCACAGAATCCGACTACATCCTCTCCATCGTCCCCCCACGTGACGCAGTCTCGATTGCAACCCGCATCAGCAGCGCCTTCAACAACCAAGCAACGCCCAAGAAAAACCCCCTCCATTTCCTCGACCTAAACGCCATCTCCCCCCGCAGCGCCCGCTCCATCGCCGACATCTTCTCCGCCAAAGCACCCAATGCCAACGCCATCGCCTTCCTCGACGGCTGCATCATCGGCTCCGCGCCCTCCCAGTCTCAGAAACCCATCCCCACCCCGACGCCAAACACAACCGAAGCCCGCGGTGGTCACCACGTGCACCCGAAAACCTCACCCCCGTGGTCCAAGCCCAGCATCCCCATCTCCGGCTCCATCGCCTCGGTCCCGGCTTCCTTTGCCCAGTTAGCCGAGACGCTGAACATCAAGCATATTTCTGATGATGTGGGGATAGCGAGTGGGCTGAAATGCTGCTTTGCTACTATGACAAAAGGCTTTACGGCTCTCTGTATTCAGGCCTTCACCACGGCGTCTAATCTAGGCGTACTGCCGCATCTGATGGAGGAGATGGAGGCCAAGTTCCCGGCGTCGTTGAAGACTGCTAAATATGGCGTTACTAGCATGCCGCCTAAGGCTTATCGATGGGTTAGGGAGAGTAAGTTCTCTTTCCCCCTTGTCTTGTTTTGTCTTGTCTTGACCGAAGGAAGGAAGATGGCTAACTCATCGTGCTTGTCTAACAACAGTGGAAGAGATATCGGCCGCGCACGAGGAAGATGGGGGGTTTGAGTCTGCCGGAAAGGGGCTCTTTAGCGAGATAGCAAAGGTTTACCAGAGTGTTGCTGATGATTCTGTGTTGGGGGAGGAGAAGACCGAGAGGAGGAAGCGGGGGCTTACGATTGAGGATGTGGCCGTGGCGATGGGAGAGGGGAATGCTGCCAAGCGGAAGAAAAGTGCTTGAGTTGGGCGGATATCAAAAATACCGTCGATGCTTGCGCGTATGAGATGCTTGATGAATGCTTGATTTCAAGCATTGCTGCTAATGCATTTCTAGACCTTCTAAACACATGATACCTCAACGTTAATTTCACCAAAGACATTATGCCTTTAATTGCCCACTAGATACCACTTCAGCCCCACGAATCATAACATGACCCCTTCACGTCGCGTCCCAAGTTCCCAACATAAGCGCGCAAAGACCCAGCCGATATAGATATTATTAACTCTCAGCACTAGCTTTAGATGCCTAACACATCGCACACCATTAAACTCTAAATCCGCCGCACTTGTATAAGCGGACTCGTACTCGCACATTCATTAATATTAATATCTCACCCCCTCCCCATGACTCGTATCATACGGACTTCGTAAATTCGTATATACAGGCTTTGATCCTTCCGGGTCGATTGATTCCCGACCGAGTGGTTTGCGTGAATTTTTGCAAGGCAAGTCCGTTAATTTATTATTAGGTATATTTTTGGAGGAAATGAGCGAGTTTATAGCGAGTGAAATTTATTATACCAAGGCTTGTGCCCCTGAGCGTTATTTGCAGGAGAACATTTAAGCGTATTAGCGTCCGAGATAGTTTGTTCACGATCAACAATTTGAAGAGAGACAGCCGTATATACAATGTAATAGATTTAGTACTTTAAGGTCTAAGCTTTATATACAAGAATTATCTATAGGTGTTGTCCTACTTATTCACAGTGGGTATAAAAAAGGAAGTATATGTAAGTAATAAACGCCTCCCAATGCAAATAAACCCTACAATCTCCTTTTCCGGGATCGATTTTTTTAGTGCAGCCAAAAGGCTATTAGGATAAACGAAATATGCATAGTGATACATCCCATTCCCCAGGCACTCGTGGCAGTTCTGCCAGCCGCGTTCTTCTTCTTCTTGCCAGTCGCAGTAGCGGTGCTTTCACCTCCACCCATTGTCACGGTGCCGATAACCACAATGCCGGTTCCGGAAGGGGCAAGGGAGAGAACATCGCCGCCAACAGTGATTTTGCCGCCTGCTGTGAGCGTCTGGCCTGCGATAACAACGCTAGTGATGGGTGGTTGGTTGATTATGGATGCGGTTGATTTATAGGGCTGGCCATTGATGATAACCGCGCCCCCTGATGGCGCAATAGAAATGGTTTGCCCATCAATGGTAGCTGCTGACCCAGGAGTTATGGTTTTTGATCCGATTACTAGGTTTGAGTTTGCATCCTGGGTGAAGGTAGAGGAGCCGACCACGAAACCTGGCTTGGAGGCGCTTGCTGTGGCACCTGGGAGGGTAATTACTTGGCCACTAACAGTAATTGCTCCACCTGCAGACAGAATTTGGGTCCCAATTAAAAATGCAGAGTTGGAGTTTGCAGTGATACTAGAGCCGTCGACAACTACTACTGCTGGAACAGTAGAAGCTGGGGGCGCTTCGGTTGCGCCGTTGACAATAATTGCGTTTCCGTCTGACGCCATAGAAATATGTTGCCCATCAACAGTGATAGACGACCCTGGCGCGAGAGTTTGTGACCCAACTATAATGGCTGAGCCGGATCCCTTTTGCATAGTATGGGTTCCGACAAGTAAGGGAGCTGGTGCAGGAGTGGTACTTTCAGCAGACACGACCTGGGTCTTAGTAGGCGAAGCAACATTCACTACCATAGCATTTTGAGATGAGCCTCTAATGTCACTTATGCTTGAAGATGGCAGAAGGTTTTGGTTCGAGCTTCCATCAGCAATTGTACTTGCCTGTGGAGGAACTTGAGTGGATACACTCTGTCCTTGTGTCGGAGAGTTTTGAATCGATTGAGTTCCTTGACTTAGCTGAATGGACTGCGTTGGTTGAGACTGGCTAGGTTGAGTCGGTTGCACTGGCTGGGATTGCTGTCCTGGTGCTATTCCTCCTGTGCCAACTGGTTGTGATCCGGGCTGAGTCGGTTGCACTGGCTGGGATT
>QGMG01000911.1:0-15539 GCA_007825325.1 Lachnellula cervina
TTCCCCCTTTCCCATACCCCACACCCCATACCCCATACCCACTCAATCTTTCTACCCTACCCGACCAAGAATCGCAGCTCATGTGACACCCACCACCTGTAGATTATGGAGTCCTACGATGTCTTCCTCATCGGCAATTTCGTCGCACTACCTGCATTCGCAAACAAATACGGTATATTCGACCACGCAACCGGCAAAATGGTCATTGCGACCAAGTGGCAGTCTGCGCTTCAAGTGTCTGGCCAGCTCGGCGCGCTTATCGGCGTCTTCCTCGCTGGCCCCCTCACCAGCCGTATTGGATACCGTTACGCGACCTTGACCGGCCTCATGCTCTTGAATGTCTTCATTTTCGCCTTTTACTTTGCCCATTCGCTTCCTGTTATTTTCGTGGCCCAGCTTCTCGAGGGCTTGCCATGGGGTATCTTCATTGCCAACGCGCCGGCATACTGCAGCGAGATCGTGCCCATAAAGCTGCGAGCCCCTGCTACCCAGATGCTGCAGATGTTCTGGGCCATTGGTAGTATTATCGTTGGTGCTGTCACCTACCGTTACAACGCTGTCTCTGACGAAAGTGCCTACAAGTACGTCCTCGTCCGCATTACATTATACATAAAGATTTCGCTGACGATAAAAAACTAGGATTCCCATTGCGCTTCAATGGATGTTCCCCACCCCGCTCGCTATCCTCGTCTTTTGTGCACCCGAGTCGCCCTGGTGGCTGGTTCGAAAGGGACGTCTTGAAGAAGCAGCACATGCGGTTGGGCGCCTCGGACGCAGGTCGAGACTGAATCCTGCCGAAACTGTCGCCATGATGCGCCGTACCGTTGAGCTAGAAAAATCCACCAAAGAGCCCAACCACTTGGAGCTATTCAAAGGCACTGACCTCTACCGCACCGTCATTGTGTGCAGTGTGTACTTGGCCCAAAACCTCACGGGTAACCTAATCGCTAATCAGGCCGTCTACTTCTTCGAGCGTAAGTTGTCATCATGACTGTTTTAAGTAGATGCATATGCTAATCTAAGCGCAGAGGCTGGCGTGTCGGTGAATACTGCGTTTGCCCTAGGTCTTATCACCTCGGCTCTACAGATGATCTTCGTTATGCTTTCTTGGATTCTCACCACGTACCTCGGTCGACGTACTATCTACCTCTGGGGCTCGGGCTTCAACGTCATCCTACTAATCGCCCTCGGTATTGCAGCCTCTGTTGGCAAGTCGAACGCAGCCTCTCTGGCGCAGGCGTCGTTGGGTCTCATCATCTCCGTCCTGTTCACCTTGGGACCTGCGCCCGCCTCGTGGGTCATTATTGGAGAAACGTCAGCCATTCGTCTCAGGCCTCTAACGACTGGAATGGGTCGTGCTACATATTACATCATTGAGATTCCTTGCATCTTCCTAGGAAGTTATATGCTCAACCCGACAGTAGGCCTCTTCTCCCTCCGCATCTTGCGGGAACAATTGCTGACATAGTGTAGGGTGGAAACCTTGGCGGCAAGTGCGGCTACGTCTGGGGTGGCACCGGTCTGTTTTGCTTGATCATGGCATACTTCTACTTGCCTGAGATGAAGGGTCGCTCCTACCGCGAGATTGACATCTTGTTTAAGCGTAAGGTCCCGGCTCGCGAGTGGAAGAAAACAGTAGTCGACGTGCAGGACGACGAGTAATTGGAGATGTGGTTAGGAAGGCACTGGCAGGACGTGACCAGGATTGGCACGTCGTTGGGTAATGAACAAAGCATATGATGCATTTACCGTAATCTAAATTTAGTAATGCAAATAAATGCCTTGGACATCCACTCGTGCCCCATCCAGCTATTCTTAAACCCGCCCCCAAATCTTTGAAGAACAATCGAATCCCGATCTCTGCTACTTAATACTATTCATCCATCTTCTCGCTCATGAACGTCCTGTGCCTGCTGTGGCATGGAAAATCACGTCTCCCGTCCGACTATCTGACTCATCCTAATCCAAAACCCACCAACCTATCCTCCCCATCCCTTCCAGACTTTTTATCGCCAAAATTCTAGTGAGGAAATCTGTTACAGTAGCGGCCTACAGAACATAGAGGGCATAGATAGTACATAGAACCCCAAAGGTACACGAGAATTAACTCCCGAACAAAGGCATCAGACTTTACGCATAAAATCTTATATTTCATTATACAAGTCGCGCACAAGTCTATTCATCCATCCATCCATTTCCCCCAGCTAGCGCATTAGGGGTAACTCTATAGACGGGTTTCACTTATTATTAGTAGTCTTTAATGAGGATATCGTTGAAGCACTAGTTGGAGACTGAAGTAATCTGCTGCAAGTAGGTAAGGCTCTCTACCATACTCCTCTCCGTACGAATCTAGAAAGAGCTTTGTCTTGGGATTCGGGAAAGGTCCATGGGTTCTCGTGCGCAGGCGCTGATTAGAGAGATCACTTGGCTGGTTGGTCCTTGGGCTTGGATCTGGTATTATACTGTACCACCGCAAGAAAAGGATGGATGGATGAGCGGATTGAACATTTTTTGATATTTATATACGCACGTGAAGGTTTTCTTCGATATGGATAGCGAGAATCTGTTCAGTGCTGAACCACCTGATCAACTTGGATAACCATCTCATCACGCCGTATCTGGTTACGACGTAGTGATACCGTGTTTTGGCCGCTTGAGCAAAGTGATGGTTATTGTGTGGCGTGTGATATATCTTGATCTCAATACGCGTTATGTATCATACGGGTTTTTGTTCTTACAGATGCTGCATTGGTCGTAGTCGGCCACGTAAGGTAAGTCGTGCTATGAATGAGCCTCTCTCCCTCACCTAGCCGTCACTTCGTTTATTCCTTCTGCGATATTCATCAGTGCCCCGCATGTAACTCGGCATATAGCGGCGCGGTGCGCATCTGCCTGCGCACCATCCAGCGCTCTCGAGAATGCTTGCTTGCTCGGATACTAGATCCTGAGTGCAAAGGGAAATGGATAAGTATTGACCTGTCTCTCTACTTCTTCCCCCGGGCTGAGGAAGACTTATAACGCCGCCCCTTTTTAAGCGAGCCAGCACACCCTAAAACCACAACCCAAAAGTAAAGAAGAAAAAAGTCAAAACGCCGAGAACGAAAGCGAAAGCTGGTTGTATGCCTAATTCCTCTAAAGTGTATTAACCTCGGGATCTAAATAATTTGTATAGCAGATGTAAAGCAGAGATAGTGTGGGGGTTTTAAGTGCTACTACGTGATATATAGTCCAGGGATCTAAGCTGCTGAATCTATATAAAATACAGATTTTCGGCTGACTTAATTAAACCTCTATCCATTCTGTAATACATTAATTTAATCCCCTTATTTTGATATATCTGTTACTTATAATAATTCTATAAGCCAGATCCTAGCCACAGAGTTCGCGGTTGTGTTGTCCCCTTCATAGTAGACTTAGAGATTTTAGAGCTTTGAGAGGATATAGAGCGGAAGTAGACTGCCACTCCTAGTATCTTGAACTGATATTTTTCGATCTTGATTGAGTGGAATGCGATTTCTAGTACGTTCTATAATCTACTTACAATACTACCTCCTTCTCTGTATCCGTTCGGGTGTAGTAGTTCTAAGACTTTACAGAGGGCGGCTTAATTCCAGGCCTTAATATCAAGACTTGAAATGAATAGCCTGATGTATCCTATATACTTTGTACTACCAGTCCTAAAACCAATAATCGAAAGAATCAAGGCTACTGTACGGAGATAGTAAAAGAAAAGGAACTAGATTTAGAGTTAAAATTAGATTGAAGTCTGGACTTTTTATTATATTAAAGGACCGAAGGATCAAAAGGGTTTTAAGTAAGGTCGGCTCGCGCCGATGTATCTGTCTGCTACCTTTACCTATTCGAGTCGCATTGCACGATTCGCATTTTTAATCTCGCGACTTCCCTCGTAGAAGTTTCATAATAGGTCAAATTGCGTTTATGTTCTCTTATAAGTTAATAAGGTTGAACAGATATATTATGCCTTTATAAAACTAAACTCTAACACTCTCCTTACTTCCTTTAAAATTTTAAAATTTTAAAGATATTGTAAATTCCGCAGTATCGTAGAAATTTTAGTTATAGACCAGGCTTAAAAACTTCGCAAAACAGGTAAGAGTGGATTCAGGACAGCATTCTAATAAGGGAAGTCCTGTAATTTCCCCACAAAATAACAGGGTTCATGCTAAAAAGAACTCGGGAACAAGGATTAAAACCCGAGTTTTAGTTAATACCTCAAAGGGGGTCTTGCTTTCATCTGCCGGTATCCAGTCAAAAATCCGGTATATTTTCGTAGCGTATTCCCACCTTCCTCTTCCTTTCGCATTAAAACCCCCAGTAACATAACAGGACCGAGTGGGGACGGATGTTGTAATCAAATACGAAATATAGCAATATATAAAAAACTATATCTAAGCCCTAGAGCCATTCGTTTCTGGAAACTTTTTTGTCGCATCCCTTTCTCTTTTATATTCACGACTTTCAAGCCATAATGCAGTATTCAACCTTCACTAAAGTCGCTCTTCTTATTGCAGCACATGGTATATCCAGTGCCTACTCTGAAGGGTACTCTACAGTGTGCACTAGTATCTCGTACAACACCGAAGGCTGGCTGATTGGAACCTGTCCAACAACCGATTCTACTGGAGAGATTACTAGCAGTGTCAGTCTAGCAAGCAAACTTAAGAATGATAATGGCAAACTTGCAGTATGTATACTACTATAGCTTTTATACTCAAATATTACTAACGAATTTTTTTAGTGGGCAGACAAGTAAGATGATGCTCCCTTTTCGACTCTATAGACCTACATAGCTGATGCTTCATTTCAGAGGAGAATACACGCAAAGCTGTATAGATTGTAGCTTGCTCAGCGGGGGATCCACTCTGCAATGCTCCTGCACGGGCGCATATTCAGGGCAACGTACAACTTCAACCCTAAATCTCGGTAAGTATCCATCCCATCCAGGCACTAACGCTGAAAGAAGCTGACTCTTTCATTAATAGAGGAATACATAGCCAACTACAACGGTCATCTTCTCTCCAACCTCACCGGAGCCATAACCTCCATCCCAGCCAACTCCTCATACGCAGTCCCATCTGATTTCATCCTCACGAATTTGTTCTCCGGTCTCAACTCCACCTGTACCTCGACTAGCTCCTACTCCTTCGCTGCGCCAAACAATTGCTATTCTCTTAATCTTGGTGTACAATCCTCCTGGGGCTCCGTGAAACAGACCACCAACCAGGGATGGGGGTTTGTTGGATATGATAATGCGCAGTGCACAGGTGATGCGGTTGTTAAGGTTACGCCTAGTGATCTTAACACATGTGTCAACTTTGATAAGAGTGTTTATGGATTCTCGCTGACTCCTCTTTGGAATCACAACTAAAGAGTGTCGGGTGTTGGAAGATGAAGGTGTGCTTAGTGTCCAGGAATACTGCATGCTCGAGGACATTATACAATAGTAGCGAAGAAATAGTTTGATTACACTTTATTAAACGGTTGAATAATCCTAACAAGATCCAAGCAAGCGAATTGTTACGAGCCGTGAGTGTCTAGTTGTGTATTTAATAAAGAATATATTCTTATCATACAGTAGAGTTCGTAGTATATATTCTATTAGTATCACAAGGTGATCACTTAACTACTCGAGTAGGTCAGTTCTAGGGGTTCTAGTAGTTTGTTTCATTAATGCATAGCTAGGTTCAATGCTACAATTAATGCGCAAAGGTTATGCCTTTGCGCTAACTAAGCACGCGCTAAGTTATATAACTATTGCGTCTCTCCCCTATAATGCATATTGTCTAAACACTAGTAACCTTTTATTATATAGTTAGGTCGCATTAAAATGGATAATTCTAAGGGTGCTAAAACATTATCTTTCTTATCTACTATTGCTATTATAATATAGGCCTCGCTATTCTAATATAAAGTGTTATAACTAAAGAAAACAAAAATGCGGCTTAAATGAATATACAGAGATATAGAGTAAAATAATTAAGTCGACTAATAAGAATGCTATAATCCTTAATAAAACTAATAAGAAACTAATAAGAGTATAATGCAATAGGTGCTTAGAATCGCTACACAAAACGCTTATAGAACTAGTTATAATAAAAGGTTTTAGTGCACTACTAGTAGTGTTATTATATCCCTTTTTACCTATTCTTCTACTCTAATACAAAGCTTATTTGTATTAATAAATGTTTTAAGGGCCTTATTACAATTACTCTTTATTATTGCGTCTATAGAGTTATTATTACTATTAATCTATCTAATCTCTATTAATTCCCTATTCTCGTATAATTAGTATAATGCTATAATATTAATTATAAGGCGTTTCTCCTTAGTGGTTCTAAGCTTAATAAGGCATTTATATAGCAAATATAAATCTATATATACAATTATTAGAATTAGAGAGATATTAATCTATTATAGAATACAGTTTACTATTATTGCAATTATATATAATATATTAATGCCTCTAATCATTCTATAGATCTCTAATACTAAAACGCTTCTTATAATACATTTGCTCTTTATTAAGCTCTAATAGATTAGATTACTATTAATAGTGAAGTTATTTGCTCCTACCTTCTTATTTATAATAATAACTTTAAATCTAATCTAAGAAGTTGTTGGGATTATGAGTATAGTTATGGTGGGGGACTTTGTAGTCATGTGACGCTCAGTAGCTTAGCGTAGCTTAGTCAGCAGCGTGAGGGCATTCCCTCTTCGCTGCAACACCATAACATAGAATGCTATGCATTATCAACCAGAACACTAGAATCAAGTCTCTACTACTAGTAGTTAAGTAATCATGTATCTAATACCTATGATACTAATACTAATTAGTAGTTATCTTATAGGAGATACCACAGAGCAGCTAGGATCAAGAAGAGGCAAAAGAAAGCATAGTGGTCAACTAGCTAATAAGCGTCTTTCTTTTTGTGCTAAAGAATTGCAACAACAACCTGAAATCTCTCTAGTGATTAACTAGTTAATAAGGAGAGATTCAGACGACTTTGCGCAGCATCTCTAGTGGTCAACTAGCTAATAAGGAGACATTGCCGCTATTAGTCGCTAGCAATTTAAGGAGCTATGGTGGTTAACTAGCCAATAAGCAGCTCGCATCATTCACGTAGAATAACAAGCTTCACAAAGACCCTAGTAACTAAGGTGTATTAATAAGGGACGTCTTGTTAAGAAGCTTATTATAGTTAAAAGTCGTTGTTATTCAATAAGTTTTGCATTGAAAACCCCTCGAATTATAACCCCAAATTTATACCTTTTGAGGTCTAAAACACCCTCTACAAAACACATTAAAATCGACACCTTAATAACAACCTCCAGACCAGCTAATAAGGCAACTAGCAAAGCCGCCCCTACGGGATCTAGATATTGATCCAATATAAAAACCCTCGAGATTACTATCTCGAGGACCGACTAGCTAAGAGGGCAATTAGCAAAGCCTCGCCTAGAGGGCAACCAGTAAAGCCGCCCCTACAGGTCTAGACCTTAGAAAAACAATAATATTGTGATACCTTATAGCGCGCGACGCTGCAGAGAGAGATGTAATGTCTAGCCATCACGAGGAAGGAGAAGAAGAAGAGGAGCAAATGGAGGACATAGAGGAAGAGCAAGCATATAATTAGCAATAACCCCCTTAGCAATAACCCCCTCAGCAATAAACCCCTTAGCAAAATCCTACATTACAAGACCCGTCCCAAAACAGCAAGCAACAAGAAATAGCGCTGCTACTGCTGCTGCTTAGAGGCCTTAAGGACTGAGTTATAATTGGAATTCCTAACAAAAATAGGCAGGAGGTTAATAAGGAGAAGTGGGGATTGCCTCTTAGCAAATTAGAGCTAGAGAAGGGCAATTTCTATATAATCAATGGATATATTATCTATTGCAAGATACTATATCGCGCAAAGAAGTGGATAGACAACAATTTGTGGGAGACATTTCAGGAGGATTTTAATGGTTAGACGCTAAAGGCATTCCAAATCGCTAATGCATCACATGTGAGACGACTAAGGGATTAGATGCGTTAATAGGGCGTATTTATAACCCTTAATAGAGTAGCAATTCCACTACAAATAATGGATACACTAATGGAAAAGGATCGCCATCAATGGACATATAAGGAGATTATAATTTAGAAGAGAAAGAACCAATACTTTTTATTAAATAACAACCCTAATCTCGAGAACAAATTCGAGAAGTCGTTATCTAATAGATCGAGAATAGGTTCAGTAAAACCACCCTTAACAAAACGCTATTGCTAGTTAGATCGATACAATTTAGGCATTCCTAGTCTTATTACTACTCGAGGAAGATCCTTACCCCCTTAAAAGGAGATAATAGAGGATGCAAGAAATCGCAAGAATGCAATAGAGGATGCTTGTTATAACGACCTTATTAGTAATGTTATAGATAAGCTAAATAAGATCCCTGCGATTTAGGAAGAATTAGAGCATAAGATATCGGGTGCCTTACTAAGTCCTCTAAGCCTAATGCATAGTCTAGACAGCAAGGAGCTTCCTAACAATTAGAAGAAGAATTAATAAGACAAGCATGCTTAATGCATTATTTAGGAATATGCTAAAATAAAGAGGATTTCGGATTAAAAGCAAGAATAAACAGATAAGCTTCTTAAGGATTATAACAAATCAGATTGCATTTTTAAAGAGAAGTTAGATCGCATTTTCAAAGAAGCGCAAATTGCGAAGGAAGTTAAATCAGCTACAAAGCATAAGGATTGATCTATTTATTATAAGAGCAATTAATATTATGGCTACTTAGAGGAAAGAGATCGCAATTGTTGCCGCCTAGAGGAAGAGGGATCTTGGCATTAATATCTATATAAACCTAATGGTATTAATAATCGGACAACCCTCTTAATTGGGGACCCCCTTAATCCACACCCTGATCAATCTGAATACAACAAGCTAGCTCCGAAAGAATACAATAATAAAATCATTACAAAACTAATGGCTGACCTTATAAAGCTGTACTATAATAAGAACCTTAAATATAGCGGAAAACATTACAATTTTATTAATGCTAAGCTTACAATTTTCTACAAGAACTGCAAAACTGCTAATTTCCTCTCTCACCTCTATTATTAAGCTTTTCCTGCAATGCTATAGGATAATGCAATAACCTTCTTCTATAGCTTCCTTATAGGAAGAAGCCTTAATTTTGTATTACTTGTTAAGAGGATAAAGAGAGAGTTTAAGACAATAGAAAACCAGAAAGAATATATTAGAGAATGGGATTTAACTACCCTTAAATCGATTATATTACACCCTAAGCATAAAGGCAAGGATTTGATAGAATGCCTTTAAATTCTATTTATAAAAATGGCAACAATTTAGAGGGGCCTTCCACCAAATTAATAAGGCTTAGAAAGCCTTAAGGCAAAGTTATTGCAGCTTATAGAAATATAGAAGAATGTAAGAGATGCATATTCCTCTCTATAATAAGCTACTATAGCATTTGCGCAATGCTGAGATCAGTAATATTAAGTTCTTTGTTACTAATATTATTATGGCAAAAGCTTTAAAAGCAATGCTAATAGTGTTAGTTTAGTAGAACCACTAAATATAACCAAAATTACATTAATAGAAGCTATAGCAGAGGAGGAGGATCATATAGAAATGGTAATACAAGCTATTCAAAGCCTAAAACATATAGGAACCAACCTTAAAACAGCTAAAACAGGACCCTGCAAGCATTATTATTACATTAATAGAAATGCTACGTTTGCCAAAAAGAGGGATGCTAGTTAATAATGCATACAAGCAAAGAGAGAAAGGCTGCCTATGCCAAATTTAAAGAGAAGACAAGAGACCCTAATGCTTTAAAAGCAAGATATAGCAGCTTCCTCGCCTAAGTGAAAGGCATTAAACCTATTGTAAGCTCTAACAATAATAGCATTTACAAGGGTTATATAATAGATAAAAAGCAGGACGAGCCTAAGAGCAATAGTAACAATTCTAATAAATCAAATGCTACTGGATCGACCTTCTTCACCCAATTTGGAGGCGCTAATAGCAACAAAGTGATATTAGTTTTAGCAAATTAGTTAGCTGAGCACATTTTTATAAGAACTGATATTTTCTATACTAAGAAGGTGCTATAAGCATTTTTGCTAGATACTATATTGGAGAACAAATCACCTTCTATAGTAATGCGCGAATCACTCTCCAAATCACCCTCTAAGTCATCTATACTGGATGTCCTGAATTTGGAGGCTAAGAGGTCTGATGCTTTCACTTTTAAGAACTAATACTTAACTGAATTCCATGGTATTATGCTAGACAGCAGAGCAGCAGGAATCTTAATAGCAGGGGAGAACTAAGTGATTACACTAAGGAAGCTATTCCCGGATTTGGAGATTAATAGCTATTTGGTAGGAAGGCATATAATTCGTTTTAGTGAAGGACTAGGTGCTACATTAAAGGGTTCCATTATAGTCCTTACACCTGTAGGACTAATTAAATTTTATATTGTTTATACAAATATGCCTTTTCTATAGTGCTTGCAGGACATAGATAAAATGCAGGTCTACCTGAATAACCTCTAAAATGTGCTGATTCAAGGAAGCCTACAAGTCCTAATTGTTAGGAAATTTGGTTATCTATGGATATTAATTAATTGTTTGGAATAGACACTAGCTTACTGCTACCTCACAGATTACAAGCTATATTAAATCTATTAATATTTTGGACATCCCTTGATTTAGCAATTCTAAGCAATCCTAGATAGAGCCAGATATAACATCGATAGTAATGCTATTTGCGAGTTAATAAAATATTGCTACTAATGCTAGTTAAATTAGAAGGCGCTAGGGCAATTTAAGTTCTCACTATATAATAATATAAACTTCAATTTTGAGGTGATTATAGACGTCTTATAGCTTGATAGGGAACTAGTCTTACAGGTTATCAATTAAGCTACAAGCTTCTAAGCAGCTTAATTCCTATTGGATATATTAGCGAGATGCGCATTTGACACCCTTAAAGAATGCTGGATTAATATATATTAGGGGCCACCTGATTTTGTAGTTTATAATGCTAGAACAAATTTTGCTTTATCTAAATTTTGTTAGCAGTCTAAATCCTTAGGTATTTAGGTTAAGGAAGTGCCTATAGAAGCTTATAATTTGGTGGGAAAGGTAGAGCGTTACTATACGCTATTACAATGATTATTTAATATTCTTAATGCTAATTTGAAGGGAATATTACCACAAGAATAGATACTGCAAATAGCAGTGAAATTAGTTAATAATTTGGCAGGACCTAATAGTCTTATGCCTACTTTACTAGTTTTTAGGGCCTACCTAAGAATGGTAGAGGACTTACCTTTATTACTAAATATTGCAATGCGAGCTAAGGCGATTTGTAAGGCCTCTTGTAAGGTTAGGAAGATCCTTACAAAATGCTAAATTAAGAATGCAATGGGTATAAGAAATGGCCCTAACATATTAGCAATTCTTGCGCTTCCCCTCTAATTAGATATACGCGTATTTAGGGAGAAAGGAGGTTAGGCAGGACTATATAAGCTACTTGCAATTGAGGGAGAGAAATGCATTTTGGACCTCCTAAACAGTCTAGCATTATTCTAAACCATTAAGGTTAGACCATTTCTTATAAACAAATATAGCAACGAAATTGATAAGCTGTATTGCACTAATCTTATCCCTCTTATAGAACTTTGCAATAAGCAGGAACCTACAGTTTTAGCTCTAGACAATAGTAACAATAAAGAACTAGTGGCTCCAAAGCAACAAAAACGCTGCGAAGTTATAATTTAGAAGAGAGGACAGGGTAGGCTAAAGGGATTAAAGAATAAGAAGCAACTAATTATAGACATTGACTAAGAACAACTATAGGTTGCGCAAATCGAGACTAGCAATGAAATAACAATGGTCTTTATAATGTAGAAGGAGAAGAATGATTACAAATTATTGCTTAAGCTTTATTAAAAGGGAATTATCACTACGCTAGGAAAGCTATTTCAAGGATTAGATGTTGAGGAGTATAAAGGTCTAATTAGTTAAGGCATTCTAAGGCTCAAGAAATACAATATTAAGAAGCACGGCAAGATGCGATTATTTAAATCACAAATCATTTATAAGATTAAAGGAAAGGCAACTAATAAACCTTATAAAAAATCGAGGCTTGTAATTGCAGGACATAGCAATTGCGGGAAGGAATTTATTCTAATGCAATTACCAACTATTTAGAGATCTAGCTAGCGCCTTATATTAGTAATAACCCCCTTAATTCTTAAAATGACACTAGAGGAATTTGAGCTGTGGTTGCGCAATATTATGCAAGCCTATCCTTAAGCAACAACTAAGCTCCTTTATTAGGTTTTATTGTAATTGCTAAAAGAGATAATCCATTTATATCCCGAAGGCACAATTATAGTGGTAATTAAACCTCTATATAGCATTACGGAATTAGGGACGCATTGGTGGGCAATGTATTTTAAGCATTATAAAGTCAAGCTTATAATAAGAACCTTGACCTATAATCTCTACTTTCTAATTACTTGCGATAGTAAGGGAATTGGAATTGTAGGCATACAAACCAATAATACCCTTATTCTTTGCAATAAGGAATTTGCACAATTAGAAGACTAGGAGCTTAAGAACACCAAATTGCAAGCTAAGCCGAAAGAGAAGCTAATAAAGGACTACCCCCTCATTTTTAATAGTTGCATTTTGATACTAGAAGGCAAAAACCTTATGCTGCATTAAAAGGAGCAAGGGAAGAAGCTTAATACTATTAAGATCAAGACACCAAATTATAAACAGGTGTATATAGAACAATGCGCTCAAGGGGGTTATATTATAACAATTTGCTAACCTGAAGCTGCCTTTGATTTATCTATTGCGGTATAATATTAAGACCTTAACAAGATCAAGGTGACGGTAGTAAATAAGCGCATTAAATAGCAAATGGATAACCTTAATTACGGCTTGCATTATATTCCTCTCGACCTCTTAATAGCGTGTCTATTTATATTTATAGACAGATTATTAGCTAACAATAAAGATTTGAGTTCCTAATTAGGTTATATAATCGTTCTAGCTAATGAGCAGCTAAATAAGGCTAAAAACAAGTTTATAATAATAGGGAATATAGTTCATTAGAGTTCTACAAAGTTAAAAAGAGTAATAAGAAGCAGTCTAGCATTAGAGATCTATAGTATGGTTGCAGGCATTAATATAGGAATAGTCCTTAGATTAATGCTTAAGCGAATTACTAAGGAATTGGGAATCCCCTTAATCGAGACAGTTGTCTATACTAATTCCTTCTCCCTCTATAAGTGTCTTGTTAAGCTTAGAACCACTAAGAAGAAACATCTAATAATTAATATTATAGGACTGTAAGAGGTATATAAGAAACAAGAGATCTATAAGATTTGTTGGATTAATGGCAAGGACAACCCCTTAAATGCTATAATAAAGGCAAATCCGAATTGGACGCTCGAGACGCTAATTGATACAAATAGCCTTACTATTCGAGTCGAGAGATAGGTAAAGAGAGAAACAGGTAACTTAGCACACTAAAATGTTTTGTTGCAATATAATATTATAGTAGTTCTATGGTAGGATTCTAAGCATGCATAATAAAGCATCTTATTAGTTTCCTTATTAGTTTTTACTACAATCAATGCATTCCTATTAGTCAATTTGATCTACCTCGCATTTTAAGCTACATTGCAAGCCACAATGCAAAACTACTATATCACGCATTTGTTTCTTTGAGGCCTATATTGCAATAGCAATAGTAGGTATAATGGACTGTATAATATAGCAGAAAACAAGTAATCCCCTAATCCCACTAGTATAACACTAATAACAAAAGAGAAGTTGCTAGTATTAGGATTATAGGTATAGTTATAGTAGGGGACTTTATAGTCATATAACGCTTAGTAGCTTAGCGTAGCTTAGTTAGCAGCATAAGGGCATTCTCTCTTTGCTGCAACACTATAATATAGAATGCTATGCATTATTAACTAGAACACTAGAATCAAGTCTCTACTACTAGTAGTTAAGTGATTATGTATCTAATACCTGTAATACTAATAGAAGTAAAGTCTTTATTATTTGCAAATAATTTATTAATAAATACAAATAGCTTAGCTATCTTGAGGTCTAAAGTAATATAGTTAAGACCTTAATCTAAATAATCTATTTGCTATTTTAAACGCTTATTTAATAGTATAATATTATTATTCTCTAGTTCTTAGTATTATACTATAATAGAGAGATCAAATGCTACTTCTAGCTAATAGATTAATATAATATATACGCTATATACGCACTATTAATAATACTTCTTATTAATACTATCTCCCTTAATAATTATAAGCTTATCCTTTTAGTTCTTTTAATGTAATTAAACTTTGTAGTTCTTATTTATTAAAATGCAACTATTAAAAATAAGAGAAGTCTTAGGCGTTAGCTTCTCTCTAGGTTTTATAGTGAAGCTAGCCTTAATAAGTTCCTTTTCTTTTATTACTACAAATTTAGTATTATCTAAGATTAAAGTGTTATCTATTTGTATTTCTACTACTCTAAATTTGCCTTCTATAGTACAAATCAAGAGGTAGGGATTAAATATTAAAATAATTATCTTAAGGTTATATTTGTAATACTTACTATAAGTAGTATACTAATAGGTTCTAGCCTTAGCAATTCCGTAAAGGGGTTTTATAATAACTATAATTGTTCTCTTAGAATATAGGTATCTAATCTCTTTTAGTAATTATATAATAATTATATATCTCAATTCGGTTCCTAATTATATATATGCTTATATAATATTATATAGCAAAAGCTTAATATTATTATATAAGAGAAGCATAGTAATTAGTACTATAAGGATTTATTATATAGCTTACAAAATTATAAGTAATACTATTAAGATAAATTCCTTACTCTTATTACTATAGCCTTAGATAATAAATCGCGATTTCTTAAATAGCATATTAGTTGCCTTTCTCTTAATCTTATAGACTATTCTTAAGTTAAATAGATAAAGATAAGTATGCTTTACTAGATTGTATTTTTCAAAACAATAAATGCTATATCTAATAAGGCTATTAAGCTCTCTCTAATCTAAATCCTTAAATAGTTTTTCTAGTATTATAATCTTTCTCTCTTTTTATAATTGAAGTAAGAGCTTAAGATCTAATACTTTCTTATTTATTATAAAAACTATAGTAAGGTTAGTGCTATTATTAATTGCTATAATGAATATATTATTAAAATTCTTATTAATAGGAGATCCCTTAATAGGGGGTAGTTTTGGCTTATTCTTTAATCCCTTTAAGTAATCTTAATATTACTATTATAGGATCTTAGAATTGTCTCTATTAGGAATATAATCCTTATCGCGTCTATTATTAAGTTCTTTCTTATTATTACTCTATTAAGGTTCTACTACTTTCTTAATCTTCTTATTATTATTACTATCTATAAGGTATAGCTTGACTTTTGCTAATAGAAATAG
>QGMG01000912.1:0-15526 GCA_007825325.1 Lachnellula cervina
ACTCGAACCCTCCACCCAGCATGGCCTCAAACCGCGTACGCAGAATTGCCAAAGAGCTTCAAGACATCCAAAGCGACACCGATTCCAACATATTCTGTGAACCTGCAAGTGGCGCCGACCTTTCCCATTTGAGGGCTACCTTTCCTGGGCCTCCCGACACTCCGTATGAAGGCGGAACATACATTGTCGATGTCAAAATTCCCAATGAATATCCCTTCCGCCCACCTGCCATGTCATTCACTACCAAGCTTTGGCACCCAAATGTCAGCAGTCAAACCGTGAGCAGGCCCCTCTTTGACCCATCTTCGACCCATCTTCATAATTAACAACTTCAGGGTGCCATATGTCTCGATACCATCGGCTCAGCCTGGTCCCCAGTTCTAACCATCAAATCCGCCCTCCTCTCCCTACAATCCCTCCTCAGTACCCCCGAGCCTAAAGACCCGCAAGACGCAGAAGTAGCATCCATGCTAATGAACAACCCCGACAAATTCCAACGCATCGCACGCGAATGGGCCATCAAACACGCCGCAGCACCCAAGCAAACCAGCTGGGACATCTCCTCCGCCCAAGCCCCTCTTCCCGCCCAGCCGAAATCCGCGAAAGCCCTCTCCCGAGAAGAAGAGCAGAAGCGGTATCAGGGTTACAACAAGGAACTCATTGACCGGTTTGTCAATATGGGGTTTGATATTGATCGCGTAGTTGAGGCCTTTGAATTTGTGCATATTGATAAGAACAATGGCGAGGATTATGAGCTCGAGGAGGCGTATATGGGGGATATTACTGCGAGGCTTTTGGGGGAGCCGTGATGATTTAGGACACAGGGTTATTTTTTTACAATTGCATGGACCTGGAGTATTTGCTAGTATATGGGGGATGGGATGGGACTAGCATGGCGTTTGCAGTTAGCGTGATCACCAACTGGACATAACACTTTGCATCCAGTCTTGGCTTTTATGGGTTTTTGCTATGGTCGTTATGTTGGAAGGCTTCATTTATCAAACAAGTTGATATTACTGAGTTGATCAAGTATGAGGACTCTGCCTATCTACTCCTTACGAAACCTCACTTATACACCACAACTTTACCAAATCCAAGTCCCTGCTTCCTCTCTACCCTATTTGTATTCCGCTCCTTCTAATCTCATTGTCTCGCCCAGGCCGCGGTACCAAGTTGTCTGTAATACTTCCGGGTGGATTACAATCATTCACTCACCGGTGCATTCACTATCCCACCCTACCCCTGCTTCTCAAGTTTTCGTACAGTATGTAGTAAGTACCTAAGTACATCTAAATTCTTCCTACAAAACGACGTTATGATTCCGTGGTCTCATACTTTACGCAAATGTAAAACTTTCCAAAAATACAACGGCAAATAGTTCGTGTGTGATGTGCGAATGGAAGACGGGGTGTTTAAATATGTCGGTCTTAGGAGGCTTGAGGATTTGGTAGGATGGGAAGGAAGGTATGTGCTAAACCTGTAATTTTGTCGTTTGGATGAATGAATGAATGGGTTGTTATTTGAACAATGCTGTCATTTTACAGCGCCTCCCATTTCTGCGCTCTTCATTCACCACTTCTAATCCGGCATGCTGTATTTAGTGGGCAGTAGTTGGTGGAGTGGTGGACTTGTAGAGTGGTGGAGATGTTGGAGATGTTAAAGGTTCCCTGTCATTACCTACACATTGGAAGTATTTTGGAAAACGTTTAATCGATAGTATAACCTGAAAGTAATAGGGAGCTGGGATACCTAGGTTAAATAAGCTCCACTATCGGTAGACCGACGGGACAGTGATTTAAGGTTGAAGTGGAGTGGCGAGGAGAATTGGACTTTATAGTATTGGCAGGCGTAGCGTGGCGTGGCGTACACTATTGTAATCTAGGTACGTTTTTCTTAGTTGGTACGCCAATTCTGGGGGGGTGGAGGGGGGCTTTTCTGTTATATTAACAAGTGTCTAGATATTCTGTAATAGCCTGAGAGGATTGCATTCACCAATACTACCAATTTACTCTTGATAAAGGTATGCTGTACCTTCGATATCTATTTGATGGAATATAATTCTTAGATCTCAGGAATAGGTGAAATAGGGAGGAAGAAGGAGGGAGGTATGAGCTAAACAATCTACTTCGGTCGTTTAATTAAATGAACGAGATTGTTGTCATTCTGAATATTGCCGTCATTCTATACTTTGCTATTAATTAAGTCCTTTCTTGAACCAGTACTAAGTATGAGATTTTCAAGTGAGATTTAACCTCGCTTGGTTTGAGATGTGTTGTTGCTCGTTGGCCATGAAAGTTAAAAGTCACGCTGAATCTTTCTCGTGGCAATGTTCTGATTGTGGATGTCGAAAGTTCCAAGGAGGACGACCTGGGTTATATATACTTTGATATGTGTACTGTTGCTCGATTTGGCAAAGTTGGCTTTTCTAGTAGTGTTTGAATGTGCTCGTTGGTGGTTGGTGTATTTAATGTCTACTTGGCATAGTCATTTACACAATGACTGGATTCTAAAAATCGAATTACGTTAGGGGTATGGTGAAAAGGGAGCTTTGAGGCCTTTTTCTCGTTTGGTGTGATGGAGAGTTTCGGTAAGGGAGCATGGTAGTGTTGTAGAGAGCGTGAGGAAGAAGGTGAATTGTCATTTCCCCGAAAGGAATTGCTGTCATTGTGATCTTTGCTGTCATTTTGCTCTCTTCATATTATACTTGTCTTCGTCGCCGTCTATACCCAAGCCCACCTAAAGCTCAGACAAGTCTTTATCCCTTTCATCAGCCTCCACACATACTGCCAACGAGGCACTAGCAATGGTGCCTTTCTCGCAGGCATACCAGATCCTAAAGGCAAAAGAGGTTGAGCTCACGGTGAGCTATAGAGCCTCAAAGGCTATAAGACGCCGTCTAGAATCTTGAGCTTCATGTGAACTTCTTAGCATTAGGTTCGCAGGAATGGTTTGCCAGTCTAGTCTAGTTCCCCATATGTCGATAATACAAATAGCCGAGGTTCAGGGCTAGGCCATCCATCTACCACGTTGGGACGAGTAACAGGTCGGAGTTCCCATGCTGTTAGACACTTGTCGTGAATGAAGAATGTATTGTCTTTAAAGAAACACCATCTTTGCTGGCTTTGTGAGATTTCTAGACCACGAGCGACCATTCGGCATAATAGCTCTTAGGCATTCGCCTTCACTTCATCTATTATGCCACTTTGCGGAAAAGATCTGGCATTCTTACGGACATGGAAAATGAACTATAAAATCAAAGATGTCGCCAACTTCGTCATTAATGGGTGTTTCTTTCCTTTGTCCCAGTTCATGAATTGTTTTGTGGGTTACCATTTTAGGAAAGAGCAAAAGACTTTAACCTCAACACTGGGGAAAAGATAGACCGTCACGACACCCGATTTGCTGTAATAGAAGCTAGTTTTTACAATTGACCGTCATTGTTTGCTCCCGCTTTGACGTCATTGAAGCTGTGAATAACATCCCAACCATTGTGCTGCTACCCCTGAATAGGTATTCGCTTGCTGCCAAACTTGAATAGCTTCGATTCACTTCCAGCCCACATTTCTAGCAAACAAAAAACCACTGACGTCGACCGACCTGAATGCTCTTTCCCCCAATTATTTAAAGACGCACTTTTACCTTTCGCAAACTCCTTCCACAACCAAACGAGTATGCAACCCAATCCACAACACAAAATCACAGCATACCTACCTACAGAACTATCCATCCCTTGCGCACATCAATCAGAAACGTACACCATGTACGGCCCAGACGCCTACCCTCCCACCGAGCCAATGTGGCCGCAACACAGATGTGAATACCCCATAGACAGACCTGCCTCCTTCAACCTGCAACCAGCTAACACCATCCCAGCACTATCTCCCCGCGCCACAAGTTCACCACCAGACTCCACATCCTCCCCCACCGACCTACGCATGCGCACCCGCCTCGGCCGTCCCCTGTACTACAGCACCTGTTTCGCCGTCGGCACGATCGGCGTGTCGTGCGCGGTCTGGCTCGGCGCAAAAGCGTCGCTCATGCGGTCCGCAACCAAGATGAACTACGCTGCACGTGCTGCGCGTCCGACGAGAAGAGGCTTGACGAGCGTTTACCGTAAGACGCTTTGTTGAGAGCATGTGTGTGAGGGCATGGTGATATACTAAAGACTGTGGTGTTTTACAGGGGTGGTGGATGCGCTGAATCGGTTCTCGGCCGAGGAGTTGAAGATTTATGGTCCTATGGCTGTGTTTGGGGGGACGGAGTGGCAGAAGCTTGGCTGGCCTGTTGATGGAGAGGGAGAGGGAGAGGGAGAGGGAGATGGGAAGGGGAAGGGGGGCGGATATGGATGTTAGGGCGCGGTGCAGATGCGAGTGAGTTTTGATAATGCGTCTAGGAGACAAAAATGGGCTGGAGAAGGAGTTTGAAGATTATTCGCGCTGGATATAATAGGATGAGGAGTGGTGCTTTTGCTTTTGGGGTGTTCCTGGGCGCCAGGTGTTTACGAGGGTTAGTGGGGTTTTGCAATGGCATATCAGGATGAATCAGGCAGATGCTGGTATGGTTTTTTCTTTCTGCAGTATGGATAGAGAATGCATAGATAATAAAAACTTCTTTCAAACACAATTCGGCTTTGTATGCATTGAATCAACACTCCACGAAAGGCTCGTCTCACTCGTTCTCCTGCCGTACCGAGCTCGACCTTGTTCTTGCCAAAGCGGCTCCCGATAATGTTACTATTTCCCTGTAAATTGTATATAACAGATGTAAAAGAAAATGTCCAATAAACCCCTAAGTTTTCCTAATCTTCAAGGCGGCTAACTTGTTCTCAGCTGCTACCCAGTCACATATATATCGGTATATTTCACTATTCCATCAAATAAACTAGCCAGAGCCATCTTGAGACTTGAGACAACCTCAAAACGAATTCGACTTTCCGGAGTAGTATCAGTATCCTTCGACTTCTCTGTCTTGACTGGCTTGAAAACAGAGTTCTTGAGAAACAGACAGCCGTTTCAAACCCGAGTTTCCAACAGATGCGTCTCTTAGAATCGGACTATGATTGTTGTCAAATGCTTTATTGCTGTCATTTGTGGAAGTTCGTTCATTTAAAGTAGTGAATCGACGATTTGAAGTTCCCGTAAAACGCACATAGAATCTCTTTAGATGGAAGAACAACTAGTATCCAACTTACAGAACATTGATAGCTAATAGTATTCGCAAGTCCAAAAGATCTTGTCCAAAATCTACCCAAGCCCTTGGGCTTAAGCATCTCGAATCCATTCCTCGGACGATATTTATAACAACTGAATCAGGCCCTAGCCTCTATCGATACACCTAAGAGACGAAACTTGATTGGATGGATTCTCCAGATTTTGCTGTCGTGTATGAAGTCTTAGCATTTGTTCTCGCCACAGGGTGGGGTCTGTGTTGCCTGACGACTGGTATAAGAGCAGTGGTATTCGCGGCTATCTGTTGACCCTTAGATTGACGGATTGAGGGGCTGCTAATTTGACTGTGAATAGACATTGCGGTCAAGAGAGGATGAGATTGCGGTGTAAGACTCGGCGTCAGATTGGACTTTTCTTCGGTGTCTGATGAGAGTCTAGTCCTTTGGCGAATGTCTGCTGAGAGAGATGGCGTCTAGCCGACTTGTAATGATTCGGGGGAGCGACATCGTAGAGGTTTTCAATCTGAGGGCCGGGCCTTCGTGGGAGATGAGAGTAGAAGGAAAACTCACAGGAATAGGTTGATGTCGTTCGGTTGACGCAAGAGAAATGTGGTCGAGTGAAGAGGCAACGCACAATCATAGAGCGTGTCACGAACCCGGACACCGAAGACCTAACGTGGGAATACTGAACAGATGCAAATCAAAAACGCTACTATATCCATCGAATTGAGTGAGAACTATCTTGTTATTGGGCATTCTCCCGGGTAAACGGGTATGCAGGTACGGGAGCTGAAAATGATAGACATCCTCTGGTGATGCGGCGAGCAGCGGCGTCGACTCCGAAATGTTTGGGAAAGAAGGGCAATTGATAGGCACATTTCAAAATTTCACGAGCACAAATTGAGATCTCGAGAGTTAAGGTTCACGCCATTGGTGAAGTGAGAGGTATATTAGACTTACACATTGTCTCAGAGGTTCCCCCGCGCATATGGATTGTTGTTGGAGTTTCAAAAGAAAGCAAAGATGAATTTTTTCAAAAAGTTTGAAGTGTATAATAAAGCAGACTACCCGAGAAGAGTGACGAAAGTATATGAGGCTCAAGAAATATGATCAGTTGTATCCTAAGCTGGCAGACTTCTACGATCACCCCGACTTGAACGCCGTCAACGTTAGAACAGCAGCCTCATATCCGATACTTTAGATGAGATTTGCCATCAAATAAATGAATAAATTGATGACCCCAACATATAACTAGCCGTCCACAACAAGCTATACTTGCTCCAATATTCCGGTCCCTGGAGATATCATTTGGTACCTGTCAGCCCTGAGGAATTAGGGTGAATTTATACCTCCCGAGAAGATCACGCGCCGGTTTTTGCACTCGGATGAAAGCTGAATGAAACTTCGCCGTCTAGTAAAGAGACTGCCACAAGAACCCCCCTCAAATCTGCAAGCCGAAAGCTCTACTCGCTTTCCCAGACACCTATACCATACTGGACATACACGAGCACATTGTTATGATTTTGCCAAGTAGAGCATTTGAAGGCATTGACGCGAGACCACTAGTCACCGATGGTGAGGTAGCCGTTGATGAGTTTATAGTGTTGGTAGTGATTGCGGTTGGATTTCGACTTGAAGGGCTTTGGGTGGACCCTCCGGCAGAAGATGCGGCAAGATTAGACGAGAATGGTGTAGAGCTCTGGGTGAAGCTGGAACTGGAACTATTTGCACAAACAGGGGCTATGACTCATTAGAATGTTTGCCCCCCCCCCCAATACGTTGGAGATACTTACTGAGAGCTAGGGCCAGAGATGAACAACTTGGCGGATAGCCCGCATCACTAGGTCCAGCGTAGAGAGCGTCCACTTCACCATTGGCTTGCAGGCAGAAATATGCCTTACCCCCACCAAATTGGGAATCGATCCAAAGAAGCATACCTTGAGAATCGACAGAAAATGTGATGCAGTCAGCCCCGTCCGTATGAGGTGGAGGGAACTGGCTGTACAACACTCCTGCTGCGGGAACCGAGGCACATTGTCCATCAAGTAAGAGATTGCCGCTGTTGAATTGAAACATGGTAGCAACCGTGGTATTAGCGGGCATGCAAGCGGTGCCGTTGCCGTCAACAAATTCAACACTATCGCGTTTGTGCAGAGTGTTATTCGTCGCCTTCATCATTTGTAAGAACACCCATTGTGTAGCAGGAGTAGAGCTAGGCAGTGTTGGCGTTTGAGTGACGGCGCTCTGGTCATTGGTTGTGAATGCGGGAGAGTTTTGACTGCTGCTAGCTGGCCGTGTCCCCATGGCCGCTGACTCGGATGACGGAACTATTGGATTGCTCATGATTGACTTGCTATAAGTTGACTGTATATTATTATTCGCAGATTGGGACGAGCTTTTAGGGGTGACTCCAGGAGTAGCGGAAGTCGATGCTGCGGCTTGCATCAAGGTACTGGACAAAGTCGATATGATAGAACCCGACGACAAAATTTCAGTTTGACTAGATCCTTGCAGGGCTAAACTTGAGCGAGCTCCAATTGGTGCTGATGATATGGACTGTGGGGTAGTGAATGGTGCTAATGGGACCACTGAAGAGGTTTGGCTCGGTTCGGCGCCAGGTGGTGGTGATGAGGACGAACCTTGTATGTTTGGACTTGATGCAGCTCCCTGAGGTGTTGTGGGCACGTGACTAGATGACAACGAAGTTTCGGATGCGACCCCGTTTGATGATGGAAAGGAAGTTAAGTTCTGAGTTGAGGAAGCTGAGAACACTGGAGATGACGAAATTTGGTTTGAAGTAAGTCTAGAAACAGGATTTGACGATGATACCGTATTACTTCGTATTTGAGGCGGAGCAGTCAATTGACTAGACGCACTCGAGCGCAGAGAAGAGAGTGGACTCTGGCCAAACCCATAACTGGAAGGTATAGCAAATGGCGACGACGTCCTGGCAGCTGGATTACTGGACAATATCGACGAGGTTGCGACAATACTGGAGCTATAAACGGAGCTGGATGATTCGGACGAGAGCCCCAACAGAATCAAAGTTGATTGGGAAGAATATTGTGAAATTTTGCTTGAAGTAGCTGCAGTACTTGGAAGCGCAGATGCCGATGGTGATAGGGAGGAAGTGATACTTCCAGTTGATGTAGCAGTTGTAACAGATGTACTAGATTGCCCGAGAGAAGATTTCAGTGTCCCTACGCTCGACTGCGCATTGCTTGTAGCTTGGCTTGAAGTGCCAGGCCCAGTGGGAAGATTGAGTGAGACCGAAGAGCTAATACTGCTCGAAGATGTAGTCACCTGCCCTGAGATATTTGGGCTACTGGGAAGTGTCGATGTAGGAGTTGGCCCAAAGATTGTAGAGCTCGATTGCCCAGAAGATCCAGTAGGTTGACTCGAAGGGCCGGACGGCGCGAACGATGAAGGTGACCCAGATAAGCTGACACTTGCCGATAAATCGGTAGTTGAACCCGGAGTACTTGAGAGGACAGTGGAAGTGTATGAGATTTGTGTGCTTCCAGATGGCGTTGTAGCTGGGCCCGAGATGCTAGAGGAAGCGGGCAACGTCGAGGAGCTGCCTGAAGTTGATATGATTCCCAACGAGGATGTCGTTTGGCCCAAAGTCCCCGAATTTGATAGCACAGAGGAGATCCCCGAGCTTGAGGTCGTTCCTACCGATGTGTTGACTGTGCTGGTGCTGGGAGAGTTGACAGGGCTGACAGAGCTGGAAAGGCTTAATGATGCCGAGGTGGTCACTGAGCTTGATACGCTTCCCGTGGATGATATGGTTACAGAGGAGGAAGTGCCTTGACCTGAAGAACTTGAAGGAGCTGTGAATACCGAGGCGGATCCTGAGCTCGAAACACTTGAGATTAATAGACTAGAAGAGGTCCCTGACATTGACTGTCCAGTGCTTATGACAGAACTTGAGGCACTCAAGGAGCTGGATTGGTAAGAGCTCCCTGAGCTTGATTGTCCAGTGCTAGAAATTGTGCCGGAAACTGAGCTGGATGGATTAGAAGAGGTCACTGAATTTGAGACTGAGCTAGTGATGCTTGAAGGGCTGCTTGGGATAGATGAGGTTCCAGTTCTTGAAACTGAGCTCGTGATGCTAGAGCTGGATGAAATAGATGAAGTTCCAGTGCTTGAGATTGGGCTGGTTATGCTTGAGGAGCTGCTTAGGACCGAGGAGGTTCCTGAGACTGAGACTGAGTTTGAAATGCGCGAGGAGGTGGATAGAATAGATGAGCTCCCTGAGCTTGAAATTGGGCTAGAAACACCGGACGAGCTAGTGAGGGCAGACGAGGTCCCTAAGCTTGATTGCCCTGTGCTTGAGACGGAGCTGGAGACGCTGGACGAGCTTGGTAAAACAGAGGATGACCCGGAACTCGATAGACTGGATGTTGTCGATTGGCCCGGGCTGCTCGTAGAACCTGATATGCTAGAGGTTACAGAACTTGTTTTCCCAGAGGTAGTAGCTTGGCTCAAACTACTCGAGCTATAAAATGAGGATGAGCTGACGGTCGAGGAAACACGGTTTGAAGAGCTTGACAGCACAGAAGATGACGTTGGCGGCGGTGAAGACGAAGGTGAAGACGACAGTGAAGACGACATGGAAGAACGACTGCTTCCCAATGACGAAGAACCTGCCGAATTCGAAAGGCTACCGGACGAACTAGACGCAGTAATAGTCCTCATAGAGGACTGCGAACTCGAAGTAGCAGGCGGCGCAACCTGGTAGATAAGCAAATTAGTAGCCCCACCACAGTACTCCAGCGGATTATCCGGACACTTCTGCGTAATGCAAGAGGTGTAAGTTGCGCTCGAAGCCACAGCCCAAGTACTCGAGGCTGTACAGTAACAGTTGCTGTGCGTGCGGCGATCAGCATCGATGAATAGGTATAAGGAGAACACTTACAATCCATTCCCCACTGCGGCGTATTTGAAGCTGTGAGCTGAACAAAATGCTACGCATGTCTCGACAAAGACATTGCCTGTGATGAAGGCGAGGGTAAGTGAGGCTGCCAGGGCGACAGTGTCTCCAAGTTGAACGGCGTAGCAGCCCTGCAGATTGTACCCTAAAGTGCTGGTCACAAGGTTTGCTGGTCGGAGTTGGTACAAATTGAGGAAATTCGTCCCTCCGCAGAGTTCGGACGAATTCCCAGCACAAGGCGTATTACAACTCGATGCGTTGGCGAGTGCTCCCGCCCCAGAAACCAAGGTGTATCCACAAAAACATTGCCTGGTAACTGGTCAGAATGAATCGAGGGATCAGTCGGGACTACTTACGAGCCCGTTTCAACCTTGTTCTCTAGTGTTAATAGTTATTTTTCAGATGTAGGATTCTGTGACTCACGCCTGCATATGTTGGTACGGGTCTTCCTGTAAATAATTAGTACCGTCTCTTCTGCTTGGAAGCCCAAGACAGCATAATCAAAGAGGAAAATCAATAAGAGAATTGCTTACGAGGGAAGCAAACTTGTTCCAAGCATATTTCCACGGTCATGTTCGAGTAAATAACTGGAAGGCCAATCAAGTTCAGGCCCCCAGTCCCATCGGAATAACAACCAGCCGCCGCATAATAGGTATCGCCGGCCACCAGCGTAGCATTTATTGAGTCTCGTTTCGCAATGGCATTCGAAGGGATATCTTCGGGGGTGACTGATGCTTCACGTTTCGCCAATGAATCCCCTCGCTGCTTATACATTGAGATGGTGTCGGCACCACCGCAGGTTTCTTTGGCGTTGGATGCACAAGGTATATTGCAGGCAGAGACTATTGCCTGCTGGGGACCATTGTTATGATTTAAGTCGTTGGAGCAATAACACGCGCTGGTTTCAGGGTCAACTTTCTGGATAAAAAGGTCCGGACAAGGCAGAATTACTTGCCATTCCCGACGCCTGCGAGAGTAAATCTCAGGGAGTTGCAATAAGAGACGCATGTATTGATTGTAGGGTACTCCATAATCACCGCATGGTCCAACTTGTCTCTTCCTTGGGCTTCGCGGGACAGACTATCAAAAAAGCAACCAATAAATTCAAAGTCTTCAATTGGAGGCGAAACTAATATGCTCTGCTGTTTCTGCAGTTCCGTGGCAGCACCCATCAGTGCCAAATAGGCAACTGAGGCAAGAACCCACATTATAGAAGCAGGCATGATGAAAATAAGGGAGGATTTGGTAGGAAAATGGAGCACTACACAGGTACCTACCGAATATAAGTAAACACAGGTGTCAGTTAATCCAAGGGAGCTATACCCTTCCAAATTCCAGAATGAGGCGTTCGACTTGGCCGCGTGTGCCAAGTACTAGACATCTGGGCGGTCGAGACACTTGCAGCGAGGAGCAGTATGGCTCGAAATCTTTCAACAAGGCGGGAATCCACGATGCCAGCTCCCATAGATCTCAAATATGGTGGTATCCTCTAGACTATATATCATATTGATAGATGGCTCGGATAGTCTTGAAAATATCAAGGCCATTCAAACAACTACGGAGGTACAGCGGTGAAGTATTGTTGGGATTCGAAAGGAAATAGGGGGGTTTAGGGCGCCTCCCGCATGAGCTCTAAGCCTATTAGGACAGTGTTTATAGGGAGTTGTTTACTCCATAGTATACACAGACCTCGAAGACTAGTCATATAGGGGTAGGGAGTTGAAGCACTAATTTTAAATACTAACCATACTTCACCGCTGTACCTGCATATACTGAAGGAAAACATTTTTTGTACAACAGGACAACCTCCAGACGCCATCCACACCCAGCCAGTCGCTACTCTTTAAAGGCTCTTGGCAAAGAGAAAATCTATAGCCTAGCTATGTTTCATAGAAAGTAGAGTCTATACGGAGGAGACATTCCTAATTTCAAACCTCAAATTCTTCATTACGAATTCTTCAGCAGAACTTTGAAGCCATCGCTTAAAATCTGCGGGGTTGAGGCTTGAAACCAAATTCGCGATTGGTGGATTTTCAAGGGAGGGAGAGGGAAAGGGAATGTTACACAGGCAAAGGGGACAAGACCGGATCAACCACAGCCGGCCTTGAATTAAGCAGCGCGAGAACCACGAGACATTGATTGGTATCGACTTTTTGAGTATGAAATTTGATATCAAGAGCGTATCTCTAGCACAATGTCTGAAACAGAACAATTTCGCTTGAAATCAACATTTTCGGTACGAGAATTTAGATTCCATTACAACACATCACAGCTTCGAAACTCTCATCTTCGTACTATCCGTTCTTCGGCCCTCATCTGCCTGCTCTGCAACTGTCAGATCAGGGAATTTGGCTGGCATAATACGCCTAGGTGTAGCTCCTGGAACCACAGAATACTTTGAAAAATCCGTGACGCCTTCATGACTACGCAGGAAGTCTTCATCTGTATCGATGAGCCCGTTCACCTCTGCCACCGGAGCCCGGAGCATTGCTAGAATCGCATCGGAGTAGATGGTCGGACTTCGGAGATCTTTGATGTCCGCGTCTGTTTTCTGGATCGCTTGAGTGGCCGCCGACTCAATCGACTGTTCAGATTAGTACACTTGGCACTACTGAAGTTGAAGGGGCTGTTTACTGAAGCAGGCCAGATACTAGTAATCGCCATATCATTCTTCCCTTCACGTTCCCAGTCCATTGCCAAGCCCTTCGTAAGGACACTCATTCCAATCTTCCCCATGGCGTATGCTGTCTTGCCTCGAAAGAAACGAGAGTAAATAGGAGGGCTGACAACGATGATTCGGGCCTTCCACTGGAACGTTGATAATTAGCACAAGCTGTCTGGGCTGTCAAACTGAACGCCATTCTCTGAAGAGGGAGGCAAGGCAATGAAAATCGCAAAAGAGAACAGAAAGAGGAAATGATTGCAGGAGTTCTGATATCCTTACGCCTTGGTCCTTAAAATGAGGCAGAGCAGCCTGGATAGTACCATAAAGCCCCTCGACATTAATCCGCTGCATAAGCTGGAACCTCTTCATCGGTGTATTCTCAACCGACGCCCACCAAATCGCACCTGAATTGTACACAAGGACATCGATATGGCCATACAGCTAGCAGTATGTCAACAGCATGTCCATCCTGACTTTCAATCTTCCCACCTTGATAGTCTCGTCTACCATTCTCTGCACGCTTTCAAAATCTCGTGTATCGACAGCTATGGCCGTAGCTTGGCCACCAGCTTCCTTGATCTCGCGCGCGACGGTGCTGACCGTGGATTGCTGCGAATTGGGATCTGGGGGAAACGGTTTGGTCGCGTACGCATCGCTCGTGGACTTTGCTGCTACTACCACTGTAGGGACGAGTTAGAAGAGGATATCTAGGTGATCAGGTAGAGACTCACCAGTGTATCCATTCTTCGCCAGGTCAACAGCAACTTGTCTGCCAATACCCCGCGAGGCGCCGACTACGAGAGCTACCTGTTGTTTGGAAACCATACTGTCGTCGTTTATCTTCAGGTCGGTTCAATTGCTACAATGCATGGACAGGTCATTCTTGCTGCCAACATGCTGCCTCTTGTATATTTTGTTGCGATGTTGTTGGGTTGGACGAAGTTTAGTGATCGTGTACATTGTTTGCGTGCCGAGGCTGTCGCTACCGAGCTGCTGGGAGCTTCTCGCCACCTCCTACGCCCGTATTATCCAGGTTCACTACAAAGAAACGGGGGAAGATACTACTAAACTTCCTCTATGAATCATTCCTTAATATAAGAGCGGTGCAGTGATTTATGATCTCCTAATTACTCGCGTTAACCAGTAAATAGAAACGTATCAAATTCGCAACATTCCCATTACATCACATGCTTCATTCGGATTAACAAGCGCAAAATGGGAGGACATATAGACTGCTATCTGGACTGTGGCAAGTCTATTTCTTCAGTTTCATTAAGAGCAATAAATATCTAAGGATTTACATATCTATCATTACTCTTCCGCTAACCCATTGTCAAAAAGCATCCTTTTACGGGTATCTCACCCTGGTCTACCTCCTTAAGCAAAGAGCACGTCTTGCATCCTACGATGTCACAGTCGAGTAAGAAGTGACTATCCCGGTCTTTATATGATAACTAATCATTTCACTCCAGATTCCATCCCATCTTCCTGGGCGGAGTGAACGTTGGTTCGTACACCTCTCTTCTCTTTAGGACCTATCATATCCCCCCCATCCAGGGCCGATGGGTAGCATGTATAGTCTCAGACATTCTTTTAGAATAAGAAGTCTGTTCAATTCCCAAGACCACTTTGCTGAATCTTGGAGATAGGCTCAGGAAATAAACCCCCCTGGACTGTCCCAGCAAAAGCTGCATACGGGAAGTTCGACGGCGACAGAGCAAAGAAGTACCACGGTTTCAAAACTACAGACATCGAAGCACCGTCTTTCTTCCCCCCTCTAACTCTCCTAGTAAGACTGTCCATATCTCGTTACCCCTTTCCACACCTCAGACCCCACATCTTCACCCTACCCCTCTCCTCACAACCCTCTCAATTCCATCACCTATCCCACTCACACCCCCCAAGCCCCAACGAGCACTCTGCTACATAAAATCCGCCTTCCCCGCCACAACCTACGAATCCACCTACCTCCTGCTCTTCCGCGCAATGTGGACACCCCCCACCCAAACCGACATCACCAAGCCCGATCTCCTCTCCGCCGTCCTCTCAGAATCCACCCTATTCACTCCGCAGCAAGTCACAGACATCATGACCGCAACAGGGCAGAAAGAATGGAAGGACAAGCTGCTAGCTAATACGCAGAAAGTGCTGGATCAGGGCGCTTTTGGCAGTCCGTGGATGTGGGTTCGGAATGGGGAGGGGAAGGAGGAGCCGTTTTTTGGAAGTGATAGGTGAGTTGAATTTCCCTAGGAATCTTTTCCGTTGAAGGTGAATGGGAAAGAGAAGAATAATTGGACTGATGTTTGGGAGTAAATAGGTTCCATTTCATGTGGGAGTATTTGGGGTTGCCGTGGCAGGATATTGAGATCTTGCCAAAGGGGGGAGAGAAAGCTAAGTTGTGAAGGGTCTGAAGGGCATGCTTTTTTTTGCTTTAGGACATGCGTGGGTGAAGCAAGAGCAGAAGTCGATGTGAAAAAGGTAAAGTTCACGATTTAGGAAGATGAGTCCTGCGTTATTTTTCAATTTGGCGCGGTATAGGAGATGGATCGGAAATCTTCAGACTATAACGAAGGAAGGTGCTTCAAATCAACCTTGCTATGGTATATCTGGCGTTCAACGGGTTTTATAGGACAGCTTTGTAGTAATACTACCTTTACTGTTTATTGAAAACTAGCCCCATAGCAATTTCTCAACTATCATAACACATTCAAATACTCATTCCATTCCCATTTTCATTTCATTTCATTCCCATCCTTTT
>QGMG01000913.1:0-15517 GCA_007825325.1 Lachnellula cervina
ATGTTGGTACTATGTTGTTTGTATATTATATGAGTAGAGGAAAAACAAAAGAAAAATTATGGCGGCATAGATAGATAGATAGAGAAACAGGGAGGGGAGAGAATAGAGGAAATGTATTCAAATCCTCTCGGGCGTGGTTGGTGATGATTCATGTGCATAGATTATCTAGCGGGACGGGTTTGACTTGCACAGTACCCGAAATTTTTAAAGTCAATTCTCTTTCAGTAGCTTTGAAGCTGCATCTAAAATCTCTTGTCTTTCCTCGTTCCCAATCTCGACGCTCGAAGTACCTGAAAGCTTCTCTTGAAATCAATCCGACAGTAATGACTGATCCCCACCACGATGTTTTCAAGATTCAAACGTTCTGGGTTTTATACCAACTTTGTACACGTGCATCAAGGTAACTACCAGGCTGCAGACAATATCCATTCAAGTTTCCTTATTCGCGTGTCGGACAAACTAAGATTTCGGTGCGAAAGACTCATGGGATGACAATATTCAGATGCAAATGACGTTTTCAAGGGATACTCACTGGTAATAGTCCTTTGAGCAAATATCTAGACGTGTAAATCAGACACGACCTGCAAACTCGTTAGGGGTTTGGGGAAATACCCTGAGCAGTGTCTTGCCCGCAAGTCAGCCCTGAGAGCAAGCACAACCAGTCCGTCATACTTCAATCCTTCCAAAAACGCTTACTATAATTATAGCCCAGGCTTAGCGTTCTGGGATTATTCAAAAGTCCTATCCGTCCAGTTTCCCCGCGACGCCAGGACATCTCCATTCCAAGATATCCGTCGCTCATCAAGATCCTGCTAGCGCAACCGCGTCCACCACCTTTGGAAGAGCCAGCTTCCTCTCACGGCCGCACAAAGGAATATGCCGAGCGTCTCTGGGACTCGGCGTACTGTATGGCCTGCAGAAACGCTACGATGTGGGCTGGGAGGCATGTTTGATGTAGCAGCGACGCTACGCTTCGAAAGCTGAAGGAGTACTGCTACGGAGCACATCGACGCTACTACGAGGAAATGCCTGGCATTCCCGATGAGTTCCCGTGCCTCCAGGAGCTCCGATATGTCAAAGCGGCTGGTTGGTGGTGCTGTGTTCGTGGGCCAAGGGTAAGCAAGATCAAGATCAAGATCAAAGTTTTCAAGCGAGGGCCGATCTCGCAGGTGTGCAGGTCAACGGCCAGCCTACAGATGAAGCGATCTTGTTGTTCGGTAGGGGCTGCGCCGGTTGTGGGAAGATCGAGGAGTGTTTCCGCGAAGAATGGGAGGAGCTTTCTGGTGCAGACGCATCAGCCGCCCCTTGATCGACCTAGGCTTAGCGAAAGCGAGAATGTATGTCACACAGCCATACCAAACCATTTGGTAATCCACGATCGTGGTTGGCGCTATAACCCCACTCGGCTCCTTCTCGACGCTTAAGAAAGCATAGTGAGGGATAGCCGTTAGCAAAGCGGTAGGCCACACATATCCTTCCAGACGTGCCGTAACTTCGTGTGACCATTTTCAGATGCCGAGCCATCAGCGCGTTCTAAAAAGATTTATATACCAACCCAACAACCGAGTTTTGCAACAATGACTTCAAGATATCACCAGTACCAGATATATAACAAACCCCAGACATAAAAAAGAAGAAAGAAAAACCCCAGAATGCGTAAACACCCGAACACCCCGCTAACTCACCCTCCCCCCAACCCAGTTTGCACAAACGACATCCTCGCCCTATCCTTCGGCCTGACCCCCACCATCCTCATAAGCATAGCAATCGTCGCAACAAGACGCAGCTACGCTAGAAAAAGTATTGCCACTTTCCTTGGAAGAAGAACAATCATCACAGCTAAGATCCGTCGCAGATGATCTCGAGCACGCACGTGAAGACCGCGAGGGTATATGGATCGAGACGGTGCATTTGCGGAGATGGAGACGCAGATGGAGACGCTCGTGAGCGTCAGTCTGTCGTTGGACGACGATTATCCTGGTTTTCGGCACATGTGCGGGGGAGTGATGGAGATTTGTTCGACTGCGAGAGGTTCTCGATGTATGGATGGATGTATCTTTAGCAATCTCGACGAGATATAGCCAGCCAGCCGCCTATTTTGTGACCACGGATTTTCTGGTATATAAACGAAGAAGAATATCTCGAAAGTCAAAATTCAAGTATCGCGAGAGCCAACCCACGACGGCAATTTCAATCGCAGCCTGATGGAGCTTACATATCATATCGCACAATAACAAGAACATATCGAATTTCGCTCCATTCAGCGCATGCGACCTAGTCGTCTTGTTCATCTGCTCAAGCACTGCAGTGTAATTAGGAGCATTTAATGAAAGATACTTCGCGGGATAACGTGCGATCCGATAACATTGGTGAGTGCTGCCTAAACTTGGATCTATTTGCTTGCCTAGATAAAACAAGAAGACGGTGAAACACTTGTCCAAAACAGAGCCTCTCTAGGGTCCATTTATGCCAAAAATGAAGTCTAAGCAATGCAGCAGTGCTTGAAGTCAAGTCACAACACATTCAATTCGGACAATCCCCTATAAAATGATGCTTCTATTGTGACGTGCAGTATTTCTCACTGCGATGCACTATTGCACCAAGCGTATGTATGCAGGGTCATGAATTCAACTCTTCCGAATTCATAAATCATGCACAATTCGCCATTTTGTATGCTTGCGCCAAAAAACTCACGAGTTGAGCCATCCCAACTCTCAGCTCCAACATCAATCAACCAACTCCTCAGCCCCCCTCCCCCCCAACATCAAAGTCATGATATCCCTACGGCATCTCAACACACTCCTAGAACCCAATCATCGGCTTCGATGCTAGTTCTTCTAAGCCCTCTCCCTCCTCGACATGGATCTCCGTAGCCGGTTCCTCGACTTCGTCGGTTTCGTCGGCCCTGAAATCAAAATTTGTTGGAAAGTCGTTCGTCGCATGTTGTGCGAGCAAATCCCTGTGTAAGTCAATAGCGCCCAACTGGGCAGCTTCGTCAATATCAGGAACCGGGCTTTGGTCGACAAAGTCTTCGTCTGGAACAGCGCTGTTGAAGTCATCTAAGCGCCCCTCTCTCGAGCCCGCACTTGCCGAGGAATTATTTTGTACGACGTCGCTCGCAGCATCGTCAATATCGGAACCGGTACCAGAGATTATTCGGTTGCCACGAGAATTGCCGGGTAAGTTACCGAAGTTCCATGCTTGGCCGAGACCACCTGGCATTTCTGAATGTAAGTCTGAACCTAAATGGTCGTAGGGATCAATGTTGGTATAATTGAAA
Source organism: Lachnellula cervina (assembly GCA_007825325.1). Classification (NCBI taxonomy): domain Eukaryota; kingdom Fungi; phylum Ascomycota; class Leotiomycetes; order Helotiales; family Lachnaceae; genus Lachnellula; species Lachnellula cervina. The sequence continues at coordinate 3,281 of QGMG01000913.1, forward strand.
CCCGTATCGCCCATATCAACACCTTCATCCTCGTCTTCAATGCTCTCATGCAAGCCGTCATTCATAACAGCGTCCCTGACGAGTAGTGGAGCGGCGTCTTCGTCGTTCTTTTCGTGGGCTTCATAGGCAGGCAAGTACTCAAGCGCCGACGGATTGACTGTTATCCTATCCGTGCTAGCCGAACCAGGATTTGGTCGATGGTGAGTTGCTCCTACTCCTGTCAAGGGCCCCGACGACCCACGAAAGGTACTTCCGACGGGGCCTTGTTCTTCCCCCGACTCGGTGATATCATCTTCTCCGGATTCAGGGGGGTTGTCAAAGTCTTGAACAATCTGTTGGATTTTGGTCCCACCAAGTGGGACCTCAGATCGTCGTCGATAGAACAGTAGATAGGCGCTCTGAGTAACAACGCGTGAGGGATCCTTCGTCTTAGTGACGGACGAATCTGATTATCATTAGTGATGGCCCTTGAAGACATATTTTAATGACTCACCATTGTATTCATACCACTCGCCATCGGTGTAGTTCTTGGCGAATGCAGTGTAGTGTCCGCCGCCAAGACCACCCCAATGATCGTCAACAGCAAACAAGTCGTAGATTTCTTGCTTGCCTTCTAGTGTCTCAACCACGCGTGAACTTAGATCGAGACCTTCTATCGGGAAGTCCACCATAACGTCGAGCTTGTCTCGTCGCCATCCACTCGAGCTGAACCGCTTCAGGTGCATGACTAGAACATCTGGAGTTTTCCAAAGTTCGAATTTCTTGCTCGCTCTTCGGTGTTCTTTACAACGAGGGCAATACCAGGTGTCCGCTTCCGAGAGAATCTCCTCCTTGCCGAACTCATTTAGACAATCATCGAGAGTAATACCATTCCTCCGTCGCTGTTCACGAGTTTTTCGCTTTGTATCAAGCATTGGGTCCTCAAGAGTAGACATGTCCCTAACCAAGTTACAGCCTCGATTATCGTCTTCCCGTTTGTCGCCGTCGTATATTTGGATATAAGCATTTTCGTCCCAATCGACGACGATCCCTTCACCGAGACGTATAAGAGGACCCTCATCTGGGGTATCCTGTTCAAAAGCAGCATTGAGCTCGTGGAACTTCCGTGGCTGGTTGCCCTTTTTTGAGTAAGTCTTGATGTTACGGGGGCGACGCTTCTTGAGACCTACTCTAGCCCCATATTTTGGTGCTGCTGGTCGGACGGGAAGAGCCTAGTCTCCAGTCAGAAGGATGCCAATAGAGACATTCGAAGCACATAGTGCTGCAATTAATCCCAATGAAAAAGGTACAACAGTGTGTAGAACTAGAGAAAATTTTTACTCACTCTGGGTACTGTAGGTGCAGCTGAAATTTCATCCTCTTCGCTCGATTCATCGTTCATCCGCGTTTGTCCCGCAAACCCACTGCTGCGACGTTGGAAGCTATCAGCTTCATCACTGTCCGATCCTGTGTGGCCGTCTCCGAAGCTGTCCGAAGAGCCATCGCGCATGTCCCGAGGCTCCGGCGTTCTAGACGAAAGCGTAGGGTATGTCTTCTCTTCATCGACCGGGTTCCAGCCAGTTGGAATTGGCTCATTCGGCGTTGAGAAATACCCAAGGGTGAAGAGATTCTGGAGTTCTGGCTCAAGGAATGACCCTGGAGTAAGGAATTTTGGTCGGCGGTTATTGAATCTCTTGAGCGGAAACCTAAATCAAGTAAGCGGTTTGTTCAATGCAAGTTGATTGGGCCGTTATACAAGGACTTCTCTTTCTGGAACGGCTTTGCGGATTTGGCGCTATTTTCTTGTGAGTCTGATACTCCATTGGCCTCCTTCATGACCACATCTACAAGTCCATCTTCGCCATCAATCGAGGTTGCGACGACTTTACTGTCACCAGAAGAGTCGGCATCGGATCCTGTGGTAAGGACAATATCTGGATCAATACTGTCTGTGAGGGTGTCACTAGCTTCATCATCAGGATGGAAGAGTGAATGAGAACTGAACGTCGCGACTTTTTCAAGAATCTTGCGTTTAAGCACATCTTCACTTCTAGCCTAAATAAAGGTCAGCATAGCAAAACGAAGACAATTGATAGGCTCTTACCTCTTCAGGAGTGACCACGATGAAATGGGGGAAGTCTGAAAGAAGCCAAGGCTTCCTCCATTTCGCTCTTTCTGGGTTTGGTCTACGGTGAAAGACGGGAACAAGCATCTTCTCTGCTGCAGGATCTTGCCAGCCGAGTACATCTTCCTCGTCCGAGTCGTTCTGGCCGTAAGAGAGCACCACCGACTTTTTCTTCGGCTTGGGTACAGGAGGCCAGTTGGTTGGCTTGGCTTCTAATTCGTAGATGGCGCATACGTCGTTATTTTGAATTTCTTCAGAGGCGACAACGTTGTCCTCATGTATCTTGTAAAATTTGCCTTTAAATTCTTCCGCGACGAACAATCTCTCGACTGGAATATCTACTCGTTTGCTGACAAATTGCTTCAGTGCCAAGATGCTACCTTGTTTGTCCATGTCGATGTGAATCTTGTGCGGTCGTTCGTTGAGAGGAAAATATAAGACAGTGTGGCGCCAAGCATTCTCGATGGGCAATTGCAGGGTTAGATTGTTGAAAGGATCGAAAGTAATGCTGACCTTGGAGCAGACAGGGCAAACGAGGGTTGACTTGTACATGCCAGTAAAAAGGTCTGCGATCACTGAATCATCTCGCTTCTTGGTAATATCCCAGACCTTGGCCGCCATTTCTCGAATAGCTTCAGGATTGTTAACCATCTCATCGGTCGAATCCGGCTTCTCGATATAGGGCTTCTTTTTGACCCGGCTCAGATCCTCTTGAAGTCCGTCCAGTAGGAACCCGAGGAACTCCTGTGAATCTTGTTGTCCATAACCAGAGAATGATGGCGCGTATTTACCAATGACATTCTTGAAGTTCCGTGGGGTAACGGATGTTGGGACTGGCTCCTTATAGATCTCAGCTAATAATCGTGCGTAAGCCTCAGCGACTTGCCCGTGATTTCCCAAAGGATTCTCGTAGTTGAGCTCATTAGCAGCCGCACCAGACAAGAAGTACTTGGTTAATTCTTCCACGCTACGAACGCACTGGAGGGCGGAATTCATGTAACAAGTGTTTCCAAGATTGCTCAAACCAACTGTCCCAGGGACTTTTCCAGATTTTTGTGTACGGCCACGGGTCATTGGACCTGACGGAGCGGGGCTATTTCTGCCGCTGTTTGGCTGGCTTTGAGACATTCCAGTTCTGCTGAGAGCTGCGGTGGATTTCCCGCTCTTGGAGGTATGATTAGACACATAGCTGTTGCTGTCTACAGCCTCATCTAGGACAATATGTTGGCTGTCTCCTAGGGAGCTCATCGAGAGATCGCTCGAACCATTGTAATTCTTCTGCAGGGTGATATCACCGCGTTCCTCGTTAACAAGTTCCCGTCTGCTGCCCTTCTCGAGCTCCAAGAAAGTCGAAACTGGGAGCAGAAGATGCTTCCATGAGTCCTGTGGCTCACGGGGTTGAGTGGTTGGGTTTGGCGCTGGTGAGCTAGGCCGTGATGAAGGAGGCGTTACAGTGTTTGCTGTGGGTGCTACCGGTTCTGCAGCAGGCAGCAGCCTTGGGACTCGCCAAACACGCACTTTCTTCGCAAGATCTATCTGTGATTGCTCCTTGATTTTCTTCAAGAAGTCGTAGTATCTCGTAGAACTACTTAGAACATATGTGAGTGGTGGTGGATTTGAGACCTTGAGCTTTTGCGGGACTAATATCGTATTGTTATCCGCGTACAAGCGGTATATGGTGAAGACCGGGGGGTGTAATTCATATTGAGTATTCGGCAAGCCATTCTTATCCGGGTTTGTGTTATGAGCAATCCGTTGAATGGGTTGAGCACCGGGCATGAGCGTATACCATGATATGATGAGATTCCATGCCTCTTCAGGGAAAAGGGCAAACGCTTCCAGCCCTAAACCATGCTTGAGTCGAGCAAATTCCTTCCCATCCGAGTCCGTTACGATATCTTGGATAATGTCTGAGTTGTCAATCGGCCCTACTTCGCCTTCTGGCTCAACTTTGCTCTTCTGTCTAGCTTCTGAACCACGGTCCAGTACACGTTGAAGCCAACGGTTAGACACAATATACATCATGTCATTTTCTTGGGGTATGTGTTGCATGGCGGCTTCGCACAACGTTGTCACAGTCTTAATCTGAACGTCGATTGAAGGTGTTTCTGTAGCATAGTCTGTAAGTAGAGTATCTCGAAATCAACTAGTCCTATGTCACATACCATTTTGGGGGTCTGCTACAGGAGGCGCCGTACTTTGTTCCTGTTCCACCTCCATGTTCTGTGTTTTCACCAAAGGGTCACTGGCTGGCTCTGGTCCAGCTTCCTTCAACATATCCACAGACTGTGCTCGTTGGTGTGTGGCGGTTGTTTCCGAAGAATTTATAGGCTCCGATGGGTCAGATGGCGGGACGGAGATCATATCGACATCATCCCTCTGACTTGAAGGTACATCAGAGCCCTCCAGGTCTGATGCACGTCTCTTTAGTGGCGACGAGGACCTCTGTGGGGAATCTGCGGCTCCTCCCATGATAGCCCTGTGTGAAAACGACCTGAGGGGAGACTGGCTCTTGATTGAATCTTGTTCGGTAGGTGCGAGCGAGGCTCGTTGGGTGTCTACAGCTGAGGAATCCCCGCCTCGTTCGGCTTCAATAGAGAGTTTGGCGTATGAGGCAGAGGGCGAGCTCGCCGCCGATGTCACGCAGTCGCCCGTTGAGAGTGCCGAGGGATTCTGCAGATGCTGGGGGATGTGGGGAGGTAGATTTGTATCCAAGGAGCTCGGGTTGGGGATCTCAAATCGAGGAAGATCGTGGGGGGATTCAGAGTCGCAATCCTCAACCGAGTTCAGTGGGATATCTGGATTGTTACCGGAAGGTGGGCCTGGAAGATGCTGAGGGGAGAGCTTTCTTTTCTTTGTGGAAGACGTCGTGAATGCGAGCTGCCTTTGCAGCTCTGAGTCCGCCGGAGGGAGCAGTGTAGGTGTAGGGGGTGTAGGCGGCGCGAGAAAAGATTGGAAGTTTCCTCAAAGGCAAGGCTGCATGGACCAGCGGACCGCATGTAGATAAGTATTTACAGCCAGAGACGACGAGAATGGGGCATGAAGGTCGAAGTGGCCAGAGAGTGTTTTGATGTGTGTCGACGAGGAATTGAATTGAAATGAATGGAAAGGGAGACGGAAGAGATTGTAGATGGAGGCTCTTAGGCGTATCATACGCTAGCCGAGCGTGATGAATATGACGGTAGCCTGCGTGAGACACCATACATAAGTCAGTCAATCAATCAACAACACCATCACCACCACCGCGATATTGCGCTATTTTCATGGAGATTTGGGAATCTGCACGAAGCAATAACGCGTGAAGCTTTGAGTACTCGTGAGTGTTTTCTGTTTGTCAGCTTGTGAAGTGGTGGAATTGGTGAAAGACATGCAGAAGGAGTCGCATCGTGACCGGGCAAGTGCTCGGTGCACGCCAAGCAAGCAGGCAGTATTAAAATGGCCATGTAACTACACAGCATACTTTGCAAAATGCTGCTCTGTTTCTGTCTACCGGGCGGACTTTTTTTAATAGAACTTCAGTATACCAGGAGAGTGAGGACGGCAATGAGGTGCTTTAGATGGTGTTTGGTTCTTTGCTTAAGCTTCAGGTTTGCTCATGAAAACGCAAAGGAGGAAAGTTTCCCGAGTAACTTCACGCTTTGCTTTGTTTACTCTATCACGTATCTTCACCTAGATGCTGCTCAGTGTTTTGCCTATCACTTAGCTTTTAGTCAAACCTCAGAAAGCAAAGTACTGCATGGGACCTGAAGTGACAAGGTCGTTTGGTGATCCTCAAGCCACTGATTCTATGAGATTTAAGCTGGGTGCCTCTTGCCTTTTCCGGGCAACGAAGAATGAGGGAAAACTCCTTAGTCTGTTGAAAGCCCATGTAATCCAGACTAAATCTCATTTCATTTATACATCACTCACAACTGTCTACCCTCTGAACAAAGTCCAGGTTTGTCGATCACGTGATTATAATCCTATTTCAGGTTGCCTTTTTGTGAGTCCGAATCTTTTAGACATGGCAGGAGCCTCTAGCGGGTATAGAGGGAGGTGAGATTTAGGACTCGGGGTGTTTTGTCTCAGTCATATACTGAATGTTTGTCCCACGAAAGCCTGGGCCGAAGTCGAAGTGTCAGAAGCGCTCTTCTGAGATGATTTGCGCTTCTTCAACAATAACCTACCGGTATAGTATTTGCATTTGGGTGCAGATAATGTACTCGTGAGTAGACTCGCCGCCCAACTTTAATTTGCTCAGCCCTGCGGTTTCCCCAAAGAGCATTTATGCATACCTACCTTAGGTAGTCACTTAGCAGTTCCAAACACCCAATCAAAAGTCTCGTATCGTTTACCGATTATATGCACCCAGCGTCATTTTTATAATCTCCATTCGTGACGTGGCACGGTCAGCAAGCCAAAGCTGAACTCAGCCTCACATACACCACCTGCCGTAATCCAAATGACGGTTGGAGAGAGAAAGAGAAAAGAGTTGAGGAGCTCCAGACCGCGAAGTAAAGTGTCAGCGCCAAGGGATAACTTTACAGTAACCGAGGTACTGGCCTCGCACCCCTCGCCTCTTCGTGTCGAAATGAACCTCAACTTGCGTCGAACCTCCCATCATCCACCAACCGTTTCGGTGAGACCGTAGAACAGTACGCACCGCTAAGTATATGGAGCCTCCTGCCTGTCAGCCCTTTCATAGGCACTCAGCCTTACATGCGCGGTATCAAGCGCGGTATCCTAGCGGCAGCTGCCTATAGGTAGGTAGGTGGTAGTTATGAGCCATCTCCTAATTGAATTCAAGCTTACCGTGAATCTCCAAGTGGAGAAGCGGAGAGACTTTGCCTTGTGAGTCAGGCGGTAGTAGTGAGTGTGTTGCCTGCTATGGATTCCATTATTTCTACACTATATATACAGTACCCATTGTCAGCCCCATCCATCACATCCTCTCACCTCTCACCTCTCACTCACCACGGTGGGATTTCTCGACAAACGTCACGGAACTGACCCACCCCACTTTGGGCCTTCGATAATAATCATATCCCTACAGTCTTTCCCCTTTGCGTCGTAATAATGAATCAGTCTTGCAATACAGGGCAGTCGCCGGGAAATGCGCCCATAGGGTCCAACTCAGCATACCCCAATCAGTTGAATCCCCAAACCGCTCTCCTCGATGCCTTCTTCCCCGGGTTCTCGCTGCTCTCTGCTGTTTCCAGATACTCTTCGATTGACTTGACTCTTTATTTCCCAACCTTGCTCGCTCTCGGTCTTCTGGTTTTTGGAGGACGCTATCTGAACGAATGGCTCTGGGACTTTCTAAATGCGCACGCCATGTCTACAGCCGACGTCAGGAACGATGATGAAATGTATAATATGCTCATGGGATGGGTTGCCAACCAGCAATTCGCTCAGCGTTCTCGCCGGTTCGTGGCCAACACGAATCTGAACAGCCGCACGTGGTTTCTATTCCGAGTTTCCAATGACGATGACGATGAAATAACTATCGATCTCGATGAAAACGATAACCCCATTTCTCTCGCGGGCAGTGGAAAGCAGCGGAAAAAGGTCCAGTTTACTCCATCTTTCGGATCGCATTACTTTTGGTATAAAAGACATCTTCTTCTCTTCAATAGAACAAAAGATACTCGTCAAGGAGGCTTCGCATCCACGAGTGAGGGCGAAGAGATCTCCATTTCGTGCTTTGGTCGAAACCCCGCCATCCTCAAAGAGCTCCTCGACGATTGTAGAACCGACTTCCTCTCCCATGACGAGAACAGGACTATTATCTACCGTGGTGGTATGAAGTCCGGAACCGCGGAGCCGAACTGGATCCGCTGCATCTCCCGCGTCTCTCGTCCCTTTTCCACCGTTGTGCTCGATGAATCAGTAAAGCAAAGCCTGCTTGACGATATGAAAGACTATCTACACCCGTACACACGACGCTGGTAGTAAGTCAAGGTCCTATCCCAAAACGCTATATTTTCTGTGTGGCTCTGGAGATGAGAGCTGTGCTAGGAGCCAAAGATGGCAAAAAAACATGTTCCACAGAATATGGGATCCTGGCTCCCGAGACAGCTCTTTAGCTCTTTAGCTCCCTACCACAAGCCAGCTTTTCTCATGCTAATTCGTCGATAGTTCCAACAGAGGAATTCCCTACCGACGTGGCTACCTCCTGTACGGCCCACCAGGAACTGGAAAAAGCAGTCTGAGTTTCGCCGTTGCTGGTTATTTCAAGCTCAAGATCTACATCGTGTCCCTCAACTCCCTCGCTATGAACGAAGAGAACCTCAGCCAACTCTTTTCCGAACTCCCAAAGCAATGCGTCGTTTTACTCGAAGATATCGATACCGCCGGTCTGACACATACTCGAGACAGCAAATCCACCAGCGACGACGAAGCCCCCAAGCCCCTCACAACAGCCGTCCCGGGTACCACAGTCGTCAATTCAACCACCCCTGCCCCCAGCACCGGAGGTCGAATCTCTCTCTCCGCCCTCCTCAACATCCTCGATGGAGTAGCAAGCCAAGAGGGTAGAGTACTGATCATGACCACGAACCACATCGAAAAGCTCGACGAAGCCCTGATCCGCCCGGGCCGCGTCGACATGACGATAAAATTCGATCTCGCGTCCCACGAAATGATGACCACCATCTTCCGCGCCATCTTCGCCACCCTCGAAGGCGACATCCCGGCCCCCAAATCCGCTGGCGCCATCATCCGCACACCCTCCAAAAACTACGCGCTCGAAGAGAAACACCGCGTGGAGAAAGAGCGGAAGAAGGAGGAGGAAATGGCTGCGATGTTGAAGCGGAAAGAGGAGAAGGTCAAGAAGCTGGGTGTGGAGTTTGCAGGCCTTGTTCCGGCCATGGCGTTCAGCCCAGCGGAGATTCAAGGGTATTTGTTGAAGAATAAACGGGATCCGGAGGCTGCTGTCAAGGGGGCTGCGGAATGGGTTGTCACGATGGAGTCGGATAAGCGGAAGAAGAAAGCAAAAGAGGAACGGGAGGAGAAGGCACGAGTCGAAAAAGAGAAAGCGGATGCTGAGAAGGCTGAGAAAGAGGCTGCGGAGGGCGAGAAGAAGGCTGAACCACCTGCAGACGCTAAGAAAGAGGTTGCAGAAGATGAGGAGAAAGTTGAGCCTGCGTACGTGGAGAAAGAGTGCTCATGCAAGAGCAAGCCATTGATGAATGGTGTTAAGAAACCAGAGGAAGCCGTCTCGAGTTGAGATTGTATGATTATAGAATAGTTTAGATACCCCTGCCTCACGGCAATATGATTAGCGGAAATACGTTTTATTCTCAAACAATTCGATTCACATATGGAGAAAATCGTCTTTGTCGCTGCTTAATAGAACCTTTATAATTTCAGGCATCGCGACCTCAGCTCACAGAAGTCGATGTAATGCGGGCGCGGGGCGGGGTCCCAGTCAGTCACATCGACAGTTGCTGCAACGGCAACGCCACTGCCGAAAAAGTCCTCAGGGGTAGCTCGCGTAATTTTTCGGTGCAGCTACCCTTTTACTTTATTTCGTACAGTATATCCAGATAAGCTTCTCGTAATCTCGCAAAATAATAGGTATCCATCCGATCATCCGCCAAAGCCACCGCACTGCCCGAAAATCATTCTACAGCAGTCGAAGATATTGCTATCAGAGTAATGTCACGCTGGTACAGTAGCTTGGATGCGTACGCTGTATTAACGCGGCGTGTTTGATATCAATATGCGACTAGCTCTTGCTTCTAAATTGTCTGCTCTTTAGTGGACAGTCGTTTTAATACTCGTACCTCTTCTGTGCCTCTTTAGCTCCTGCAGTATAATAAAGAGTTTAATAATTTAACCATGCCCCCCGCGGCCCTACGCAAGCTCTAGGGCGTTGGTCCTAGTAGTGCCTAGCTAATATGTAATCTAAGCGTCTTTTAAAAACAATTTTATCTAAGTGTTTTAGAAGTAGAAGTAAAGTAGAAGAAAGCTGCCTAGGGGGAGGTGCCGCGCTAGGATTGCGCCCTAAGAGGAAGAGAGGAAGCAGAAAGTACTATTGCGCCTAATAGTAAGGGAGGAAGCAGGTAGAGAAGAGTAAAAAGTACTATTGCATAGAGGAGAGATAACTAAGAACACGTGTAAAAAACGCTCCTACTACTACTTTATTTGTGAGCTAGTTAGAGTTATCCCCCTGCTCTACTACTTTATTTCTAGTCTAATTATATTATTCTATTTTCTCTAGCGTCTTTTCCTAATTTTTTTAAACTCTATACCCTTAGTTAAACTACTAAAACTTAGTGTTGCGCATATAGATAAGAAAGTAAACACTAGCGCTAGTAATAATTAGCAGCCCTATTATTCCGTAGGGTGCTAAGAATATAAAAGTAATCTATAATATTCTTACTACTTAGTATTCTCAAAATGTAAATACTGTATAAATTAGAATAGTGCCCTACTCCGCACTATAGCCCTCCCTTTAATATTACTCTAGGTCTATAGTTATTATCTATATAGCGCTACTATTTTAAAGCTTCTTATACTAGATAGATAAAGGCAGTACTTAATATAGTTGACTTTTAATATCCTATACTGCCTAGTATATTATTGCTAGCGCTAGTGTTTACTTTCTTGTTTATATATATAATACTAAGTTTTAGTAGTTTAATTAAGAGTATAAGGTTTAAAAAAATTAGAAAAAGATACTAGAGAAAATAGAATAATATAATTAGATTAGAAATAATATAGTGGAGCAGAAGAATAGTTTTAATTAGCTTATAAATAATATAGTAGTAGGAGTGTTCTTATATAATAATATAGTTTTTCTTATAAAGGTTTTTAGATATACTTCTTTTAAATAAATCCATTACTATACAAACCTTATTATATATATTATATATAGCTGCTATAAAGGCAGATTAAACTAAGAAGTAATAAATCTATATTAGAAAACTATACTAACTTATTCTAATGCTAGAAACTAAACTCTTAAAATAAATTATAATAATCTAAACTACTATAACCTCTACTTCCTAACTATATTCTTAATTACTAATCTAATAACTTGCAATTACTAAGTTATTTAGGCCCTAGTATAGTTTAGAAGAAGGGGTTTTCTATATATTACTCTAAGAGTTTATATAACTACTATAATCACTATAACTTTCTTTCTAACCTCTATAACCTCTATCTCCTCTATCTTCTAAGAGAACTCCTATAGGCTATATATAAAATGCGCTATAGTCTAGTTATTTATAATTGCTATAGCATTCTCTAAAGAAGCCTATAAGCTGCTTATAATAGCTGAACACCTTATTATTAAGCCTAATTCTTATATATAAAAGGCAGATAGTTAGTAATATATTAATATTATAGCTTTAGATTATAATACTATTAGTATATAAGTCTCTAGTAAGCATAATCTATTATAAGGTTATATAGCTAGGATTAACTAGAATATTAAAGCCTAGTATAGCTAATATTTGTATTTATATAAGATTATAGTATTATATAAATATTAGTATTTGTATATAGGTTTTATATTTTACTTATAAGTTATACTATTTATTAGCTAACTATATTTAGAAGCTACTACTAACTTAGTTAGAATTGTATAGTATTAACTATTATAATTATTAGATTCTATATAACTATACTATATATAATATTAGTTCTTATAGCTTAAGATTATAGAGATATATAAACGCATTTTAGAAAAGAGAAAGTAGTTGTATTAGTAGAATTATAACTTGAATATTATAAAATAGGCTATCTAAGCTATCTTATTATAGATTCTACTAATTACTACTTATAATATTAGATTTGGATCTTATATAATAGAGGTTAAGAGATATAAATAAGTTTTAGAGACTTGCGCCTTAGTTACTACTATCTTATTATAAGTTTTACTAATTGCTACTTATAGTATATTAGTTTTGATTCTTGTATAATAGAGGTTTAGGAATATAAATAGGTTTTAGGAACCTATGCCTTAGTTACTACTATCTTACTATAGGTTTTACTAATTACTACTTATAGTATATTAGTTTTAATTCTTATATAATAGAGGTTTAGAAATACAAATAAGTTTTGTATACTACTACCTTAGCTACTATAGCTTAAATCAATTAATGCGCTATAATCTAATATACTTCTATCTAAGGCGCTTCTACTTC
>QGMG01000914.1:0-15461 GCA_007825325.1 Lachnellula cervina
CCTCCTCCTCCCCCTCTTCGGCACCTGTATCCGCTTGAGGTTCAAAACTTGGTCCTTTGTTAAGATCTGATGTGTTAGAGCTATCTGCGATGTCTTGGGCGGCGGTTGGGGCGATATGTGAGGATTCCTTGTATTGGTGGTTAGAATGAGCTTTCAGAAAGAGTAAGTGCAATACAATTACCATAGCAAGGTCTTTGGTTCTCATCAGGAGACGCGACGAGACGCGTCGGGACGTGACTCGTTCCACATCCGCTTTAGGCATAGCGTCGTTCGACTCTTAACTTAACTTCAACCTCGTTTCCACTTGTCATGTTCCCTTACTTCGTATAATCCGTGTTTAAGGCTAGAAGCCAACAGCCATCATGAATTAGAGAGCGTCGTTTGGCAAGTTCCCAGAGCAGGTATAACCTCAAGTTAAACAGAGCGTACATATCACCAGCTATGGCATCCTAAAGTGATGCACGTAACCCAAGTACTTCTCAGCAACAGATGGATACATAGAGAACTCAGCAAGACCATACTGGATTAATCTCATCTGAAACCGTCCTGCTAGCACAGCTGCTTCTGCACAATTACGTTCTTGAATTTGTTTGGAACGGTGGTATGAGCAAACGCCGTAGCAAACTTCAGTTATGTCTCTCTCGCGACGTCTGGAACTGTGTTCTTCCTATTTGCATATTGGCATGTTGATCACTGAGGCTGAGAAGTAAAGTTTTGCTGTCTCAAATGCCAATACTTCTATCTTCTAGACTTTAGCTTCAAGGATTCGATTCGGAACAAAGCAAGTACTTTGAATCAGAACTGTCTCAAACCCACTACTTTCTGAAAATTATATAAAAACAGACGAATCTTCAGCATTGCTATCGACGGGTGCTCTCTAGCGGCATATGCTGGTTGTAATGGATTCTTAACTTTCAGTCTCTTCACTTTCAACTTCGATGCGGTCTTCACAGATTCACTCGAGTGCCCCACTCTACCACCTTACACTTGACTTGCAATTCACTACTTCCTCTCAAATTACTCATTCTCATGAGCTATAAAGAGAGGACTCAAGCTCTCCTTCTTACATCAATCTCTCCAACTTCCCATTCTCGTCTTCACTGATCACAACCAACAATTCATAAACAAACACGTCGACATGGACATGAACAACTTGACAGCGTTTGCACTCTTGCAGTCGGGGGAGAATCCAGCGCTCGTCAACCCTGAGGTCCTTTCCCGTGAGTATTCCTCCACGTTTAACGGTGCTTCATGAGCTACGCGGTCATGTACAGCGTGTTGACTTGATGATAGATGAGGAACATCTGCACCAGGAGGCGAAAGAGGTCGATGCGTCAGTCTTGAAGGAGAGACCTCAATTTGATAACTTTCCAAAGTTTCCAAATGAGATAAAATATATGGTGTTCGCCCAAGCTACTGTTGAAGCCGAGGCTCGCATCATGGCAGTTGATTTAGATGGAAGAAGTAAGGGAGACAAATTTATCTCGAAGTGTGTAGTTCCTGCGTTGATGGAATTTGGCTTGGGATCGAGACTTGTTGTCCGGAAGTCTTACGACGAACTACCAACAAAGGGCATCGTAAGCTTCTCCAAGGATACATTCGTCAACTGGGATCAAGATGTGGTCTTCTTCAGAAATCATTATGTTTTCAGCAGCTCTGTCAATCTTGGTGACTACATAGCCAAGGCAAGTTGTCGCAACATGGCGTTCAAGTTAGATGATGCCTATAGTATGGAACGCTTCCCATATCCTGATAATTGGAAGGGGTTCGAAAATACAAAGCGCATTGTCTTAATCCGCCACATCACAGGGGGTCGGGGAGGAGTCCTCAAACTGAATGCTATGCACGAAGGCAGCAGGTCAGGCGTCAGTTCTTCACATGCAACAGAGTTCGCTGCCAGTTTCCTAGCTGCACTTCGCCGTCACGCGCCGGCTTTGAAGACGGTTGTGGCCATGGATGCCTATCGAGATCCCACATCCAAATACAATACCCAGAGGACAAAGGCCGCGGAGCAGAAGAGGAACTGGTGGAAGGAAAAGGCAGCAGAAAAGAAGGTGAATCAGATCACCCAAGATTCTCTTTTAGCAACCCAGTAAGCTGCGTCGTCGTCGTCCATGCCTAAAGGTGACTTGCTAACACGCCATCACAGGCTTCAGCACAGCGACGCAAAGCAATTGCAGAAGAGCCAGAAGACGGAGCTCAAAGCAACAAGCTCATGAACATCACCCCGCAAAAGTGAAGACTGCCACGCTATGCCTACAGGCGTTCGTCGACTGAACTTTTGTCTTCACACTAGTGCGGCTCATACATACATACTTATTTACACATCTTCCTGCTGGCTGTGGCTGTGGCTGTGGCAGACCTGGAGAATCGGGAAACCTTCGGCTGGCGATTGTGGCTTTCTTTGAGGACAATGGATTCGATACGATGCTGAGTTGATCAGTAGAGATGGTTTGAAACGCGGCGGATCGTGGGCGTTGATCACCTTCACTTGAGTGACCCCTCCCTAGCCTGGTTTACTTGGTATGGTATATCCATAGAGCTCGGCCGCCATGGAGTTAGCAGCTACGACTGCCGCAGCGTCCGCGAGAGGGATAGCACAGTCCGCGGTGGAGATACTGGTTAATACGGATGAGCTAAGATCACAGTTTCTACAATAATTGGGTTTCCTAGACACTTTCCCTTTTTAATCTTCGCGATAATCTAAACTATGATTCAGATAGCACCTTCTATTATCAACTTGTGACAGAGCACGGCATATTGGGTATAAAAAAATGGACCGTATGAGACGGGAGGTTCATTTATATCAAAACTATTCTTCCAGCCTTCCCCTGACATTACGCTCTACTCTCCATCCAACCCAACCCCCTCTAGATTCCATTCTCCCCCTCCCCCTCCCCATTTGCATCAGAAACCACCTGCCCCTCCAACATCACCATTCCCAATACCTAGCCAACAACCAAAACCTCAGCACACCCCACCACGCACCCCACCATCCACAAACCGTCCTCTCCAAACCACCTCCACCACCCCACCCTTCCTCCAACGCCCCATCCCCGTCCCCTCACCATACCCATCCCCATCCCCATCAATATAAATATCCCCCCAAAGCCGCATCTGCGCCATCCGAGCCTCGAACACCCAATCCCCATCCCCATCCCCATCTCCATCACCTCCATCTCCCGCAACCGGGAATCGCGCATTATACTCCCCCGCGCCCTCGCTGTACATGTGCCACGGCGGCCACTAGAACACGGGGGAGTTAGTTATTGTCGTTTGCTATTTCCCATTCATGGCGGTTTGAGAAGTAAAGGGAGCCTATATTCCCAGTTCAGGAAGTTTATACGAGGAGCATCAGGACATGAGACGAAACGTGACGTAGGGTAGGGTAAACTCAAAGAGCCGGTATTCCTTACGATGGGGCTGTCGATTGGAGGGCGGTGGGTGTGGCGGTGACGAGCTGTTTGGGTTGAGACGCCGAATTGCATTTGGTGGGGAAGATGAATGGGAATAGGACTGAGGCTGGGGCTGTTAGTATATTGTATTTACTATATGCAATGCAATACATCCTGCTTCGATTTCTAACGTACCTACGTGTTTGGATTTGTTCTGGGTCGTGAGGAAAGGTGCTGCTTGCTATTGCTATTCGGGAAGCTTGCGCAGGGCAGTAGTTGATAATTAAGAGGACTGCTAGTGTTGCCAATGCAATGTCTATCTCGCGTCCCCAGATGTTTTCTTGCCTGATCGTTCGCTTTCGTGGTGTGTAAGCAAATTTCCTTTGGAGTGTTTGGCGGTGATTCATTAATTGCTATAGTAGGCGGGGTCTTTTGTGATATTCACTTGAAGCTTGCGGGGGAGGCTGAAGATGAGAAAGTTTTATAATGTGACAAGATGGTACTGTTGCTACGCACAATAGGAACGAGAAGACCATACTGTTTGCAACACCAACCCATATTCCTTGGAAGTTGGTCACCGCGCTGCAATGCCAAATCACACTTGGGTTTTGTGCCATATAATGTGGCAGAACTTCCAAACCGCCTCCAGAAACAGAAAGAAATTCACATACATGGTTAGACCTATTGGCCATGCCGGCCAATGAAAAAACTTGCTCAATCTTAATTACAAGGCCACTGTTTACCCTTCGTCGTCTCTAAAAATCTAAACATAAAAGGTCAACTCTGACCTACCTCTTCGAACCTCTTCGAACACAGAACACAGGAAGGACTCCCAAACGCATTGAGATATGACGAACATGACGAACATCAACGCACACAAGCATAAACCCTGGGGTTTGACCGTACCAGGTCGCCCTCCAACCCCTTCCGAAGGCGCTGCCTATGTACGTTTTAACCGCCCCAGAGAGTCGTATTTCAAAACTAACAGGCTTTGAAGCAATACAGCCGCATTGGTCCTACAGATAGTCAAAGACTCTTCTCCTTTGAAAATGGCACTTGCCTGGAGTACGGCCCAGATGTAAATTCAATGTAACTCCCCCTCGTTGCGCTGCTAACTAGCTACCAGGATCCTGTTGACGAGTTCGAAATCTGGCACCCATTTGCCAACCAGGTGGCAATCATTGACAAAGCTATCAGGGACATCAAGGCTGTTCGAGATCGCTACCAGAGACCAGGTGGAATCTTGATGGAACGTAGCGAATCTGGAAGTGAGAGCGAGGAAGACCCCTTTGATAACTTTCGCAGTCAGCAGCTTGATCCATCTTTGGTTTCCAGCTATTCAATTGATTCGGGTACATATAAGCAAGTACCATCCCGCTTTGCGACTGTGGGCAACTTGATCTCCGTCTACTCATATCCGAACAAGTCGGACTTGCCAGCAAAGGATCATCCTGGCTTCAATAACGATACCAGATTTGGTACTACTGGCAAGCCACCCTTTCCGACCACTCCTAGACGTCTTCAGAATAGGAACAGTCAAAATTTCAATGGACATCGTTCCCAGAATGCAACGGGTCAGCAGAGGAGCCTGACACAGAACGCGCACAATGGAGGACAAGCGCCTGCTGATCGAAACAGAGGTCGACGACGTGCAAACCGTAGCATCAGCCAAGCTCTTACTGATTCACAATCCAACTCAGTCCATGCTAGTGAGCAAGAAATGGACGGTTTCGGCCAAGGAAGTCAGAACGGTACGATAGGACCAGACCGGCAAGAACAAGATACGTTCGACCAAGAGAGTCAGTACGGTTCCATGGGGCCAGCTGGCCAATCATCGGTGGAAAACATGCATTACTATTCACAGATGCACGCAGGGCAACCATCGAGCCAGCAGTTCCAGCAAGTTGACCCGGCTGATCACTTGATCCGCCAACAATTCCCGCAAGCGTTTGTGCCGCAACAAATGGCAGGTTTCATCAGCATTGGAAACGATGGACAGGCACAGGCACACGCATATCATCAGAACATTCAACAATACAATCTTCAGCAGTACCTTCAGCAGCTAAGCCTTCAGCAGCAAAGTGACGAAGAACAGCTGATTCGACAGTTAAATGACGCGCGACAGGATGCGATGAACATGGCCACAGGAGGAAATGTCGACTATGCGCAGTTTCTGGATGACCAGAACCGTGCATCGAGAGCGCGTGGAGAGCAGGTGCTCAGAGGTGACGACATCAATGGACAGACAGCAATGCAGTTTCGTGAAACCTCCTCTGGAGAGGACTATCATAATGTCATGGTACCGAATGGAGGCCGGCGGGTTGAAACATCAAGCAGAGCAGCAAGCAGGACCGGAATTCTGAGGACCCCGTTCCCCTCGTTCCAATCCGAACAAGGCAACACTTCCTCCCCGCCCTTGAGTTACGACTCAGGCTCTCGAACCCCAACTTCTCGTGCTCCAGCAGACAACAGTGCAGACCAACTCTTGGCAGGATTGCGGCGATCCAGAAGTGATACAGCCTTCCTCAATCCCAACGAAGGCCATCTACAAGATCAAGCATACCCACGCCAACATTCGGTCATGCACTCCCCGGAAATCTACAATCCCACAGGACGCACATTTCAGAGCACGATGAACGACTCGCACCGTATCGGCAGACGTATTACACAACCATTGGTCTTGGGAGGACGACCTGGCAGTGCTACCAACTCGACAACTTCATCCGACGAGCACCGTCCCCAGTCCGCCATCCCATCCGAACATACAATCTTTGGAGAGGTCCCCGGCAGCATGAGCAGGAGAGATTCCCCTTCAGGAGGCTTCAGGCATATCAGAAATTTTGGTGGACGTCGTCTTTGGGATAGCCGTGCATCATCGCCTGGCCTTTTGGATATGGATGAGAGTCGTGAGCCGGAGACTGAGGTCGGCCGTAGCCGTCATGGTAATAAGGGTCACAGCCGTCATGATAGTAGACGTTCTGTCTCCGCTGGCAGTATGCGTTGAGGTGTTGTTGCTTCCGTTGAGATGTGCAGTATTGCGTTGAGATGTTCGTCCTTGTCGAACTTCTGGGCGTAGAGCATTTGGGGGATCTTACAATTGTGTATTGTGTCGTGATAAATTTGTACGGAGTTCATTGAAAGCAGCGCATTGAGGTATACGAGGGCGGAGGAACGAAAAGCAAATCATAAAAACACAAAACACAAAAATACAAGTATTAATATATTACCATGTCCCACTTGGAGTGAAGCACAGCAGTCTAAGGTTCACCTCATGTTGGGTGTGAAGCTGTTCAAACAAACATGGAGGTGAACTAATATAATCTACTGGGAACTTTATGGAATCCACAGGATTTTTCATCTAGTAAGGGTTGAATCGCATGAACATGTCCTCAAAAAGGATGAAAGTGAAGTGAAGTGAAGGAACGCGACGTGATGTTTCGCGCGCGTCATCTTGCTTGACACTTCGGCGATAAGATAAACACCCCCTCCATAAATGTTTACTTCCCTTCCTCCTCCTAAACATCTCCACGATGCGGTTCAAAACATCCATTCGGAACATCCAGACCTTCTCTCGTAACATCCTCCATCCAAACTTCAAGTCCCAATCTAACAATATCTCCAGGGTTGACAACGTCCCTATCTTCCCTTGGCAAGGTCGCCTGGGTCCGACTCGACGATGATTCCGCACGCTTCACCATCATCCCCGAGACAGGAACCCAAGTCTGGGCGTAAGATCCATACTACACTGCATTACTATCCTCCAGCATAGGCTAAAGAAATCAAAGCTCTATCTCAATCGACTCCATCTTCGAAGACTACACCATCCAATCCGCCGCCCCCAACAACACAATCAACCTCGAGCTACCCCTCCCGCCCCTAAGCCGCGCCCTCAAATCAGCCCTAAACGCATCATCCGCCTCGATCCGCCTCACCAAGAAGGACGGAGCCCCCGTACTCTCCCTCACAATCATCACCAACACCATCAGCAGCGGCAACAGCGCCAACGGGTTCCTGAACAACAGTGGGAGTGGAAGTGGAAACCAAGATCCATTCGGCGATAATGCGTTCCGGGAAGAGAACCTGGACGAGCGGAGAGATAGAGAAGCGATAGTGACGCAGGATATACCGGTACGGGTCCTGCAGGCAGACAGCGTAGAAGGGATCCACGAGCCCAAAGTCCGGGAACCAGACGCGTACATCGTCCTCCCATCGCTCATACAACTCAAAGCCATTTCCGACCGATTCACCAAACTCACCTCCACCTCCACCTCCTCATCCACATCCACATCCAAAGCCTCGCCAAAGTTGGAACTGGCGGCGAATATGCACGGTGGGTTGAAACTAAGGGTTGAGACCGATGCGTTGAACATCGAGAGCGTGTGGACCGGCTTGACGAACCCGGATCTGGATCCGGGGCAGGTGGAGGGGGGGTTAGAGGAGTTACCCAGCGCGAGGCTCAAGGCCAGGGGCCCCGATGCGTGGGCGCGGGTTAGGATTGATGGGCGGGATTGGGGGAAGGTTCTTAGTGTGGGACGGATGGATGGGAGGGTTATTGCTTGCAAGTTGCAGTCCCTCCCTTGTTCTTTCGAGCATCTGCTGATTGATCGATCCCTTCGACAGGTTTTGCAGATGAGAATGCGTTGATTCTCTACGTCTATTTGAGCAATTATGATGACGGCGAAGAGCATTCCGTGTTGACTGTATGTATACACCTACTGCCTTCACCTTCCTCCCCCTTACTAAAAATCCCACAGTATTACATTTCTTCATTCAGCGTTTAACAACAGACATGACCACATATTGCATTTAGCGACGGCGTCAAGGAAACAACAGCCATGAAAACCTCTCAAGCTTTTTAGTATGAAAGCAAAGTACTACTTTTACCTTTTACTAGTTAGTACATGTACACGTATATGTAGTAACGTAATATCATGCCACGAAATGTAAATAGCTCTTACGCCGTAGCATTGAGTATACGCGTACTTAAAACCAACAAATCAGATTACATTAGCAAGTATTCAGTTCCCTATACTCAGGCCTTGAATGCTTCTTCAGTGCAGTGCAGTAGATGAATACGGTGATTTATTTCCGTCTCTCCCCCAGGAATACGGAGTACAAGCCGTGATAGCGGGATATGGTAAGAGTGAAGGATCTTATTAGTACTATATATATATGGTGTGACGAGACGTGGGCTAACTGCCCACTTCTCAGCCCAGTCTATGTAAAAAGGACCACCGCAGAAGATTATTCCCAAACGCCAGCGACATGCAGAAATGAACCCGCCACCGAACTCTATCGGTCCGTCTCACCCAAAATCCAAATATGTACATATCTCCAAGCCATCCTCGTCATATACAACCGCGTGCGCAGACCATTAATCAAGCGGCTCTGGTTCTCATTCTCATCATTGCCAAGGCCCGTCTAGTTGTCCTTTTTCACACTCAGCTTCGGCTTCTCTGGTTGTGTGTATTCTCGGTCATCATCGCCTTCTATACCCTTCACTAAGGCCTCCATCTCTTGGACTTGTCGCGCCCATTCCTTCTCTCCCATCTTCGATTCCCGTCTGAAGAGCTCATCATTCGGCTTGCGATAGCTGCCTCCCAATCGATCCCATAGCGTCGTATATTGCCCGTAGTTATAATTGAAGTACAAATGGTGCATCGTGTGGCATGCAGCACCATTCAGAATGGGGCTGTTGGCGACATATTCTCCGTCGTGGATGAAGACGGTCCAAACCTGCACAAAGAAGAAAAGTGCTAGGTAGGCGAACTTTTGCAGAGGGAAGAAGAAGGGGAAGAAGTGGTATGGGAGAGATTGCGCCCAGCCATCAATGGGGTTGAAGGCAATGGATGCGTACGGTGAAGGCATGATCCATTTGTGGTGGGACTTGTGTAGGCGCTTGTACAAGAAGGGGTGGTGTAGAGCTCTGTGAATGAAGTAGACGAACATATCGGTAAAGAGGATAAAGAAGGGGAATTGCAAATAGTTGTAGTATTTGAATGGCTCGTCGGAGAGCGTGTCGTAGAGTTTGGAGTGGCCGCGGACTTCAGCGAGGAAGAATGGGACTGTCAGGGCAGACATTGTAGGCATAGACCTGCATGCTTGGGAGATTTCCATTTTGATCTGGTTCTTGAGGAACTTGGGGTGCTGGAACGTGGTTTTGTCAAAGACGAATACGTAGGAGAGGGTCGAAACGATGAAGTATATTAATCCGCCGGCAAGCCTAGAAAGGAATTTAGTTGGGCGACTTGATTAAAGAGGAAATACTTACCACATGATCAAGAACAGGGACAAGAACTGTCGGTAGATGTTGTCTCTGGACCATTGGCTCATGTATGCGGCATCTGTGGGTGGGAATGAGAGGAATTGACTGGCGGGTTGCCACTGCCACGGCGAAGCGGCTTTCGCGTCGAAAGTCGTAGCATTGCCAAAGCCATCATTCAGATTGTAAGGCGAGGGGGAAGCCGGAAGAAGTGTCGAGTATACATAATCGAAAGCGTAGGTATCGCACAACTCGAGGGCGATATCCATGGCGGCGATGTGGCGCGTGGGCGAAAGTGCTGCGTGGGGTTGGCTTGAGGGAGTGGTTTGATGGTGTTTCGAGAATATAAACCTCAAATGAATGGGTTTACTGACTTTCCTTGGTCGTCGTGGAGGCGCTCCTGCTTGACGAGGAAGGGAAGTTGAGGGAGGTGTTGTGTTGTAGGAGGGGAGAGTTCCATTGAGGGATATCAAGTCTCTAAAGTATTTTCCGACAAAGGAGCGCCCCCTGTAATAAATTGTCGATGGTACCTGCACAGATTAGCCGTACACCAATGAAAATGGTCAATCTGCCAAACCGGCGCACTCGTCAGGCCATCCACCAGATCCGGGAAGTTCGTTGCCGTGGTGGAAGAAATCACCAGACTTCTGGAGTTGTTAATGGGTAGCTAGTCAAACAATAGAATTAATTGAGGGTCTTGAAAGGCGTTGAACTTCAACAGTTGGACGGATTATAGAGAAAAGGAGGTCACGGAGATAGCGGTGTATTACTGAGATGCCCGGGAGTTACTGTACAGGACAGGACTCGGCTGCTCCCTCTCAAACCCACGCCCACGCCCATGCCCAACTGAAGATCTGAAGGCTAAACATCAGATAAGATCTTGCTGATTACCGCACCTTACTGTTGACTCACTTGTACTGAGGAAATTATAATTACCAAGTACGGTATTTCGTATATCTAAGACCTCCCATAATCTCCCTCCACCCTTACTGGTACAGCGTACAGGGGCATTGTTCTCCTTATCTATACCGAGTACAAGTCTCACCACTATTCTTTTCCTTCTCCTCGTACACCGTACGTTATTTTGCTCACTGAAGTCCGGGGTACAGAACACCACGTGAGCTTGACTTTGTGTTCGGTACGACTCTTACGGAAGTAGTATCTACGGGGTAATTTCTCTTAAAAGCTTGTCTGGAAATGAGCAACCGTTCCGTTGTTTGGCTTCCGTTTGCTTTTACCAAAGAATCCCGTGACTGCCCCTTTTTCACAGCCACGCTGCAGCTGCCACAGACTCCGTTTCCGTATCCTACCTAATTTAAAGTTCCAGGGTTGGGTTTGAACGATTGCGCAAGGCCCTGCGGAGCGGAACGGCGATGGCCCCAATCACACTGATGCTGATCTTGCGCTTCTAGCGGTTGCGTACCTTTTAAGACAACAATATATCCTCAAAGAAGATGCGCCCCGGGAAACGTGCTGTCATCCTCGCGTTATTTGTGAGGTTCTCAACTGTTAAATTAGACTGCCGGTCGTTTTGTTTTTCCATGATGGGGTGGGCGGAGGCAGGAAGCTTAACTAGCTCCTACAGTGTTATACAGCCTTCTCCACAAAAGCCTAATACTTTCGTATTCCTTACCTAGGTATGCTAGACAGACAAAAGCGGCACTTACCATGGTCGATTTCTAATGTCCCACGCCGCCTAAATTATTGTCGCTTTCCCTAGGTATCCATCGCCAGAGTGCTCCGTACTGAAAGTAGTGGCTTTTTATGGACAAGGCCGTAAAACACTGTAGGAGTTAGCAGTCAGCGAGGCGATTCTAGCGGCGGCTTTGCTCTGTGCCCAGCTGCCAGCCCTAAAAAGGCAACCCTGAATACCTCCGTAATCCTTTCAAACATGACCCTCACCGCTTGCAGCATAGTCCCGTACAACGTCCCACTGCGTGAGCATCACAAGCGGAGGCACAGATAGCTCCGTAAAGAACGGGATAGTGCCAACTGAAGTACAAGCCCCCCCACTCGGATGTGATAGAGACTTTCTGCATAACGATAGCTGCACACGCATAACCCCAGACTCGGCGCTTTTTCTCCTTCTTTCCCCCTAAACGCCCCCTAGGACTCCCCTACACCAGGGGGAAGCCGTCAGCCGCTTGACTGCAAGAGAGGGTGAGAAACGTCAGAGTGCACTTATGCGGGCGGGAGCTGCAGCTGCAGGGGTTTGTATCTATCAAAAGTGGTGGCGTTCGCGTTAGATGTTTTTCTCTGG
Organism: Lachnellula cervina; assembly: GCA_007825325.1. Classification (NCBI taxonomy): domain Eukaryota; kingdom Fungi; phylum Ascomycota; class Leotiomycetes; order Helotiales; family Lachnaceae; genus Lachnellula; species Lachnellula cervina. The sequence continues at coordinate 11,918 of QGMG01000914.1, forward strand.
CCCGAGCGTCCATGGTGGAGACTCTGGAGAGCTGGCTGGGTTGGGTGAGTTGCGTGAGGTTATCCGTCCAAAGGTAAACTAGGACATTCAGGCTCAAGGAACTGCTCTGCACTGCACTTCTGCTTCTTCCTTTGCAAAACCTCATCCCCATCCCCAAATCTCCTCGGCTTTTCATCCCATCCCATCTCTTGTTCCATCCTCTACCCCCATCGCTACTTCCACTACAACCCCAAATTCTCGCCACTGCTTTTTCAATTGCTCCTTCTATTGTTTACATCTTGCGAACAGCCGCAGCTGCCTGCTACTTCTGCCCTCCCTAGTAAATAATCTTTGTTGCGCGGCACGACTACGACCAGAAAAGCTGCAAACGCCGTCCATTCTATCCTTCACCCACGTTAGTTGGCGCAACACGGCCGGGGCCGGCACTATTCATATTTGACACGTTTGAAACTCATTGCGACACCTTTGCAAAATCCGCAAATATCTTAGGGCTCGACTCCCAAGCTCCAGCCTCCACTCCCACTCATTATCGATCCCCGCCGCGACCAAATCCTTCATTCGACCATGGCCGGCATGTACAACCCCCACCGAGGCTTAGGACCTCCTGCCGCAAACGCTCGATTGAACGAACTGCTGGAAGGTGTTCGCGCCGAGTTTGAAAACCAGTCTCGCGCAAGTGGAGAATATGAGAACTCAAGTAGGTCATCCCGAGAGCCGCGGGAGAGCTGCAACCGAAGCACATCCATTTTGAGTCCATACAATGAGGAGCTTTAACTGATTCATGCTTCACATCTAGTTCAGCACCAATTACAAGAGATGCAAGTAGTGCGCGAAAAGGTGTATGCTATGGAACAGACACATCTGGCTCTCAAGCAAAAGTACGCGCCATCACTTATTCCACTACGAATCATACTAATGCGCCCAGATATGATGAAGAGATCTCCCGCCTTCACCGCGAACTCGAGGCTCGAGGAGGTAACCCACGTCCTGCTGGTATCGGTGCCCCTCCTCAAAATGCTGGCCCCGCGGGACAAGCGCCACCTTCAATCGGCCATGGGCCAAGTAACCTCTTTGGTGGAATAATGGCAGGACAGGGACCAGGAGGACCAGGGCTTGCTCCTCCCCCACAAGCAGATCAACATGGCCCACCACAACACCAAATGCCCCAACCTGGACCTCCACCACCCCCTGCCCTTCAAGGTCCCCCACCCCAGCAACAACCCCCTTTCCAAAGCGGTGGCTATCCTCAGCCTTCAAACGGCTACGGATCTCAAGCGCCTCCAAACAACGCTTCTCCTGGCCCAGGTAAAGGTCGCGTGCTCAATCCCCGCGGACCCGGTGGCCCAGCTACTCCTCAGCTGAACCAACCCATGCCCTACCCAAACCCAAGAGCTGCTGCTTCGCCGCAAGTTGGCCACCCAATGCCAACCCAGCATCCTCAATTCCGAGTTGGAAATGCTCTAGCCGAGCTAGACCTAGAACGTCTACCTGAGCACCAAAAGAAGGTCGAGTCGGATTGGTTTGCTATCTTCAACCCTGAAGTTCCACGAGTCCTTGATGTTGATCTTCTTCATACTCTTCAGCACGAGAGTGTTGTTTGCTGTGTTCGTTTCAGCCACGACGGTAAATACGTTGCGACTGGTTGCAATCGATCTGCCCAGATTTTTGACATCGTCACGGGGCAGAAGATTTGCATCCTGCAAGACGAATCTGTTGACTCTGTTGGGGATCTTTATATCAGAAGCGTTTGCTTCAGTCCGGATGGAAGATACCTTGCCACTGGTGCTGAAGATAAGTTGATCAGGGTCTGGGATATTGCTTCCAGAACCATCAGAAACACATTTGCTGGCCACGAGCAAGATATCTACTCTTTAGACTTTGCTCGTGATGGTCGAACTATTGCTTCTGGAAGTGGTGATCGTACTGTTCGTCTTTGGGATATTGAGGCTGGACAGAACATTCTCACTCTCAGCATTGAAGATGGTGTCACTACTGTTGCTATCTCTCCTGATACCAAGCTTGTTGCTGCTGGATCTCTCGATAAGAGCGTTCGCGTCTGGGATGCAGTCTCAGGTTATCTTGTTGAGCGTCTCGAGGGTCCTGATGGACACAAGGATTCTGTCTACTCTGTCGCTTTCGCGCCAAATGGAAAGGATCTAGTGTCTGGAAGTTTGGACAAGACCATCAAGATGTGGGAGCTTGTAGCCCCCAGGGGAGGTCATCCAAATAATGCACCAAAAGGTGGACGATGTATCAGAACTTTTGAGGGACACAAGGTATGTTTATATTTCAGTCTACGAATGTTGCTAATATCAAAAAGGACTTTGTTCTCTCTGTTGCTCTCACACCAGATGGAAACTGGGTTCTTTCCGGCTCCAAGGACCGTGGAGTTCAATTTTGGGATCCAAGAACTGGTAATACTCAACTTATGTTGCAAGGCCACAAGAATAGTGTCATTTCTGTCGCACCTAGTCCAATTGGTGGATCTTTCGCGACAGGAAGTGGAGATATGCGCGCTCGAATCTGGACATACAAGCCATACCAAAGCCCGTGAGTGTAAAATGAACAGATTGGAAATAAGGCTGTATGCAAGGATGGTAGGGGTGATATGGCAGGCGTACTTTGGGGGAATAATGGGTTGTGATGACTTGGGGATTTTTATGTATTTTTCTTACTTCTTTGTGCTTGGATTCTGGGTTCAGCTCGGAAATAAGGTAGTAAAAACCCGTAAAGTAGAAACCCGAAATATAAAAGTAAAACAAATTATCTATGAATGAAAAAGGATCGTAAGAAGTTATTTATACAGACGACTAACCTCAATGAGAGCTGCTGTATGAATACTCCGTATAGTACAGTACCAAACTAAAGTGAAGCATCTCGGCAAACCAAGCTCCCAAGCTCCGACCTCGAAATATCCTCGGCGCAACACAATGGAACACTCCACCCTTCCCTTCCCACATAACAGCACAGTATAATACCGTACACCAAAACCACACAGCTACACACGTACCTACCTACCAATCCTCATCTCTAAACACAAACACAAACACAAACACTCACACGAACAAATCAAAACCTCCTTGCCCTCGTGCCGAATCCTGTCCTGTCCTCTCCTCGAAGCCTGATTTGGCACTACCTAGTCGCTCACAGATCAGAGGAAAGAAAGGGGCGCAAGGGAAAGAGAAAGTGAGGAAAAGAAGAAAAGAGGAAAAGAGGAAAAGAGCAATGTCTATCCCGCCCTTCGAACAACCGCTCCCACCGTACAACGCCTCGGACCCCAGCGCGTCGTTCCTCAGCACGTCGTGTCTGGAGCTTTTGATGATTGAGATTGTGCCTATGGCATGGAGGGTTGTTGGGGATGTGAATGGGGGTAGAAATGGAGGGGAAGGAGGAGGAGGAGGTGGAGAAGGAGAAGGAGGGAGTTTGGTGGGAGATGGCGGGATAGGTGGAAATGGAGAGGAGGAGGAGGAGAGGGATGCTGTGTTTTATCGGCTGGAGGGGTTGGGGTATAGGGTTGGGCAGGGACTGGTTGAACGGTATGTTT
>QGMG01000915.1:0-15411 GCA_007825325.1 Lachnellula cervina
AATAAGCTAGCTAGCGTCTTATATTATTAATCACCCTCTTAGTTCTTAAGATATTACTTAAGGAATTTGAGATCTAGTTATATAATATTATATAAGCCTACTCTTAAGTAATAACTAAGCTACTTTATTAGATTTTATTATTATTACTAAAAGAAATAATTTATTTACATTCTAAGGGCACTATTATAGTAGTAATTAAGCCTCTATATAGTATTGCTAAATCGGGAACGTATTAGTAGATAATATATTTCAAGCATTATAAAGTTAAGCTTATAATAAGAACCTTAACCTATAATCTATACTTACTAATTACTTATAATAGTAAGGGAATTAGAATTGTAAGTATATAAACTAATAATACTCTTATTCTTTATAATAAGGAATTTGTATAATTAGAAGACTAGAAGCTTAAGAAGGCTAAATTATAAGCTAAGCTAAAAGAGAAGCTAATAAAGGACTATCCTCTCATTTTTAATAGTTGCATTTTAATACTAGAAAGTGAAAACCTTATACTATATTAAAAGAAGTAGAGGAAGAAGCTTAATACTATTAAGATTAAAATACTAAATTACAAATAGGTATATATAGAATAGTGCGCTTAAGGAGATTATATTATAATAATTTGCTAATCTAAGACTGTCTTTAATTTGTTTATTATAGCGTAATACTAAGATTCTAATAAGATTAAGATAGCTATAGTAAACAAGCGTATTAAATAGCAAATAGATAATCTTAATTATAGATTATATTACATTTCTCTTAATCTCTTAATAGTGTATCTATTTATATTTATAAATAGATTATTAGCTAATAATAAAGATTTAAGTTCCCAATTAGGTTATATAATTATTCTAGCTAATAAGCAGCTAAATAAGACTAAAAACAAATTTATAATAATAGGAAACATAGTCTATTAGAGCTTTATAAAGTTAAAGAGAGTAATAAGAAGTAGTCTAGCATTAGAGATCTATAGTATAGTTGCAGGCATTAATATAAGAATAGTTCTAAGTGCAATGCTTAAGCAAATTATAAAGGAATTAGGAATTCCCTTAATCGAGACAGTTATTTATACTAATTCTTTCTCCCTTTACAAATATCTAATCAAGCTTAGAACTACTAAGAAGAAGCATCTAATAATTAATATTATAGGATTGTAAGAGGCATATAAGAAATAAGAGCTCTATAAGATTTATTAGATTAATAGCAAGGATAACCCCTTAGACGCTATAATAAAGGGCAATCCGAATTAGACACTTAAGATATTAATTAATACAAATAGCCTTACTATTCGAGTAGAGAAATAGATTAAGAGAGGAACAGGTAACTAGAGTATATTATACTAAAATGTTTTATTATAATACAATATATAATAGTTCTATAGTAGGATTCTAAGCATATATAATAAAGCATCTTATTAGTTCTCTTATTAGTTTATACTATAATTAATACATTCCTATTAGTCGATTTAATCTACTTTACATTTTGAGCTATATTATAAACTATAATGCATTTAGCTGCATCACGCATTTATTTCCTTAATAAGGCTTATATTATAACGGTAATAGTAGATATAATAGACTATATAATATAGAAGGAAACAATCGATCCCCTAATCCCAATAGGGTAATGCTAATAATAAAAGAGAAGTTGTTAGTATTAGGATTATAGGTATTAGTTATAATAGAAGGACTTTATAGTTATATAATATAGCTTAGTTAGCATAAGGGCATTCCCTTTATGCCTTAACACTATAACATAAAATGCTATGCATCATTAACAGAAACTAGAATCAAGTCTATACTACTAGTAGAGAAGTGATCACGTATCTAAACCTGTAATACCAACAATAGTTTTCTTATTATATTTCAAGTCATTAAGCTATTAAATTTCTTTTGACGATTATGTCTTACTCCTACCGCTCTGAATCTCATAGGAACACACTTCTGTCCCACATAGAAAATAGCAAGAAACGCCGGAGGAAAGATTAAGTATTGTTTTTTTTAGGTCAAGCATACTAAGAGCTATTATCCTCTGCTACTTCATACTCGCCCACCTTCGATCCTCTGCAAACTCCTTTGGGCGCATCCCCTTAAAGATAGGGACGTTTTGAGACGCATCTACGCGTTTCTTATCTTTAGCATACTCCTTCAGACTGTCCATAAACTGGGGGGAGTAGGCCCTATGACAATTATATTTCGGTCAAAATAATCTTGTATAATGCATTCCTTAAGGTTGGAGAAACAAGAGATGGAGTCCTAGAATTTTTCAAACTCGGAAATCATTGACTTCCTCTATGGATTCATAAAGTAATCCTTATTCATAAAAATTGCGATTCTTTCAATACTTGGCTCTTTGGTGTCCAATAGGCGCAGCTTTTTCACAAATTCGACGAAGTTTAGCACGCCGTACTGATTCCAAGAGCTAAAACAATGATCTGTTTCATTAAAATGCAACACATCCGTTGCAGGGTTGAAATAAAGCTCATGTTGCAAGTTTAGACCCTTCCATGGGGCCTTGATTGCTAACCCGAAAGACCTTTGTCGTTTTTTTTCATTTATGTGTGTTCTCATTTCAGCGTGCTAGAACGCTGAAACATCTCTAGCCCCCCAAAAGTATTCCCGTACACACAACGCGTCAGAGTAGAATAGTGGACTTAAAGGTATAGCTAGAACTTTCAGTGAATCGCTTTTTGTATCTTGAGGTGGTGACAGACTCAAACGCGCAGGGATTGGTCTAAATAAGGGACGTTGATTCACCTGATTCACCGCGTCAAGCTTTGGCTGCTAGGTTACCTATAGTATTCCATTAATAACTTTGAATCCTTCGTTCCTTTGTAACTTTTAGAAATTACTAGGCACGCAAAATGGACGGTTGGTCAACAAGTTCCCCGCGCGTGAAAGAGGCTACTAACCATACTCACAGATAAAGATATTGCATCCAAGATCGCAAAGCTCTCAATTACCAAGAAGTCGCCGGTCTCCCGTGGCACTTCTCCACGCCGTATGCTCCCTTTGATATTCCGAATTGGCATCCCCATGATATTAACTGTAACCAGATACCGGTATCCCTAAACCGAAGCCGCTGAGAACAACCGTTCGAATATCCTCTCCAAAACCCACCTTCAAGGACTTCCGCAAGCTGCCACCAAAGCTCCGCAAGAAGATCTGGGAATTTGCCCTTCCAGGCCCACAAGCCATCGTGATCTACGACCAAGAGCTCCTCGACTCAGACGACGGCCTCTACAAGCGACGCGGCGCTGCGAAATACCGAATCCCCGCGCTCCTCCACAGCGTCCGCGAGTCCCGCAGAGTCGCACAGAGACACTACACGCAAGCCTTTGATGATCTCCTCGACGGCTTCCCCATCTACATCCGGTACGAGACCGATCTGCTGCTATTCAAGACGCCATGGGCTCTGATCCACATGGCTGGCTTTCTAAAGCCCTGCGATGAGGTGCAGGTGTGGCAGTTCTTCAAGCATGTGCGATACGTGGGTATCGGCAACCTGACGTTTCTCTTCAATACGGTGCTGCATCTGCTGCGTCGCTTCAAAAACCTCAATACGCTGATACTGAAGGACGCTGCGGCGAAGACTCAAGAGGAGCTGGACAATTTCTATACGCCGCTGACGACGTTCCGAGGGGCTTGCGAGCACGCGGAGGATAAGGCGGGCAATGTTGTGGAGGCTCGGGCTGGCTTGGTTGGGAATGTTGAGCACAAGCATGGCAGGTTGGAGGATGCGCTCTTGATCATTATGACTGATGCGCCGTTGGATGCCATTTCCAAGGACTGGGAGAAGAAATTTGGGATGGAGATGAATGATAAGGAATGGAAGGAGTGGTATGAAAAATATAAGCGTGGCATTGCCCGTGATTGAAAAGATAGACACGCGTGGTGCGTTGAGGTACACTCTACTGGATTTGAGGATACCTAGGTCGTTGGTTCTACTGTGAACTTTCCTGAATAGACAAGCTTCAAACTTGGAATATGTTCTACTTGACCAAAGGGTGGTTCTTAGCAGTAGATGATATATAATCTAAACCGCTGAAGATTAGATTTCCCTCGGTGACTTCGGACATGGAAGCCGTACTTCTCACTCCCCAGAGTTGGTATTTAAGTGATCAAATACTCATCACTTACCTTTATCTCTCCTAGCTTCTTAGCAGAAATGAAGTGAAGGGAAGAGGGTATAGCAAAGCCTGAAGGAGGCTTGGGCCTTCCTCGGGAAGAGTCTTGACTCTTCTATCCTCTGTGATAATGCTGACAAGGGTACATGAATGTTTCTAGATTCTTGAATGACATCTTCACGGACGGCCCAGGACCAAAGCCTCTACTACTTCCATTCAAGGGTTAACCTAATACTAGAAATCACCCTATGTGGTCGAGATCAAAAGCAACCACTGCTCAGTCTCCCTAGCTAGTGAACTCGCTAGAGCCCCTTAACGGAACAAAGCACGTGACTCTGTATTTTGCACTGTACCATCGTCGGTCTCCATTCTTGACATTTCTTGCAAATGGGAAAACTTGGTGGTTGAGAGTTTGGGGCAACGACTGTATTCGCGGATGATCTATAAAAGCGGTACCGAACAAATTGCGCAAAAAACAATTCTCGATTCACCCCGAAACATCCACGTGAGCCAAACAAAGCGCGACTTCAAGACCTTTCAATGTTTTAGGTATCTCTTGACAGCCCAGTATCTTTGCTCTTGAGACTCCCACAGGTAAACACACCTCCAGCTCCCTCGTGGGCCGTACTGATTATCTACAGTCTTGGATCTGCTCAGGCAGCAGGCTGCTCGCGACGTCTCAACACCCATCGAAGCACAGTACGAACTCCACAATCCCTCGAGATACCCCAGCTTCCATTCCCAGAATGTATCGTCCACAGAACTTTGATCCGCCGTGGATCGACTTCTTTGAAAACCCCTGTCCCTACTACATCAAGCAATACAAGTCGTTTCCCAAATTCCCGGAACTCCCCAGAGAGTTGCAACTCATGATCTGGGAGGCATTTGAGCCAGAGGCCCAGACATTTGCTGTTGACTTTGACCCTCAGGAACGCTATGGTTATACTATGAACTACGTTGCTCCTTCAATCCTTCACGCATGCCGTGATTCGCGACATGAGGGTCTGAAACACTACACTTGCCCCTTGGGTAGTCGTCGATCCACCATCCCAGTTTATTTCAACCCGACAATCGATATCTGGGAGCTGGGCTGTACCGGTATCCTCGACTTAGTCGAACAAATTGAGACGCTGCAGTTTTCCTTGGAACACCTGGTGCGGATCAGATACCTCGCCGTGTCTATCCCCTTCTCCCTGGGCGACAATCTCAACTTCGTTAATTGTCTCTGTCTGTGGTTCAGTGGACTCCAGCACCTATACGTCAAATATGCTGGCAGCGGCTGGGAACATCTCTCTACTGGGCGCCTCCTTCCTCGAACCTATGCGCCAGAGGAGTTGCAACGGGTCTGGTCGTCAGCGGAACGTAATATTAAACAAATCGCAGCTGAACTTGCCGTCGACCGGCGATTCGACAAGGCCAATTTAACGAAGTGGATAGCGCCTTGGCTTACGATTGGGCATGAGGATCAGTGGGCGAAGGTTCGGTGTTTCGAGAAGAGTGAGATGGTATGGGAAAGGGCCTGAAGTTCAAGTCCCGTGGTGTGAATGTATTGGGAGACCGGGATGCTGCGTTATTCTACGGGAAGATTACAAAGGGGGGGTTATTTACATGTAGTGCAAGAGATAAAAAGGCAATTCCCCATGTTGATGTCTATCCCTCTTTAACTATCGCGCATGTGACCGGTATTACACTGCCCCCTTTCACTTCTTAATAATTGGTGGGAGGCCGCTGCATTCCGCGATGGACTAGCGGTGGTTTGAAGAATAGAAAAGTCTCTCGCATTAAAGAAACAACATCAAGAGTATTACGCTTTGTAAGGGTCTACCAGTAATATAAATATTATCTAGTTTCCTACAGAAATAGCCATGTTCTTATAGACGTATTGAACAAAAAGCTTTGGTCATCAGGTTTACTTTACGCTCCAGGGTCTTGACAGAATATGCCCGATCCAAAGCGAGCCAGATACCCTGCGTCCGTCATCCTGCAATATTCATATTGGTATAACAGGGATAATCACTTCGTTACTACGTAGTAAGACTTGATTAGGGGTTCTGGTTGTAATGCATATGGATCTAAGATCTGGTTGGGCGAAGAGGTTATTCCCTTCGCTGACTAAGCACGCGCAACACTCCTATTGGCCCTGCGGTCCTCGCCGAACGTCACATGACCATGGCGTCTCTTGCGTAGGCCCTAATATCCAATGGTTCCAACAATTCACCATACCATGCTCCGAGGGAGATGTAGCCATTGAGAGCTTGTTCAAAAACCTACATACCAATCTAAACGCTATGACAAGCACCAGCAAAACGACGCTCATCATGATGCTGAATTCCATAGTTGACGTGGGTGTTTCTGGCTACAAAGCATGAGTTAGTTCCGGGGTGTTACAACACTCGGATTTTACTTACTGCCGGATGAGTTATCTGTGCCTCTGTAGCCCCGATTTCTTCCTTCCAGTCGTGGAACTTCACACACTTAATAGTTGGCAATGAACGACCGTTGAACCAACAATCGCAACTCTGATCACCATGAATATGGCAGTCATCGTCAAGGGCTTGGCCCGCTTGGAATTGTCCCAGCACACGCGTGAGCGCCTCCTCCATGTCGTCCATCAACCCATCCCGGTATTGAGTTTGATTGTAGTAATTGAAAACGATGAAAACATTCTGTACTCCAAGGAATTGGTTCAATACGTTGCAGAATGCTTGAATTATACGATCGTTGATATCAATCTGTCCCTCTTCCTCGGTGAAACGTGGGAAGTAGCACTGACCACGAGCGTCCCAGGATGGATCAAACGACAAGGCGAGCGAGCGTACATTACGTGCGGACTTCAGATCGAATGACATATAGCTTAAACCCATCGGCATACCACCATAAAACCGTGTTGGGTCCGGATTGGCGAGAAACAGGGTATCGATGTGGGAGTTGAAAGTGATGAACGGGACTGGAACTTGGATCCCTCCCTCGAAAAGGGACCCGAAAAGGAAAGGGGACCCGAAAAAGAAAGGGGACCTGTGATGGGGAGTAGTAGCGTTTGGGTCTTTCACGGTCTTTGTGGTATAGAGCTGGGAGTATCCGGCCTTCTTGGCTTCGTCCCTGGACTCCTTGTTGACAGCCAAGGGGCCGGGGAAATATGTGGGTTTCGGGGACAACGCTTGGTTCTGCCAGTTATCTTGGCATGTGAGGATCATAGGATGGTCAATCGCTAACTTCCAAATCTTAATTCGGATCTCGAGAGGGAGTTCTGGAAATTTCCAGAATTTGGGTCCTGGATCCTCCTCGTCCTCCTTATCCTGGATCGGTTCAATTAGAACTAGGCCCTCAATCTCTGGAAAGGTTCTGAGCAAGCTGTCAAAATGTTCAGTCTGATCCACGGTGTTTTCAAGTCCAGCAAGCGATTCGAGGGACATTCGTCTTGCCAGGTTGGTTTTGGACTTGTCATTGGTGGTGTTTGAAAGCAGTGGCTTGAGGAGGGCTTTCAGCCAGGCTAGACGCATTTTGAAGGTCTGATCTAGAACATCAGCGAGTGCTTCCCAAAGCAAAAGATATCTCTCTCCCAAATTACCTTGAATCTTCCGTCTCGAGGAACGAGAATCCGTAGCAGGCGCAGGTCTGTTGAAGAAGTGCTATGGATAGGCGTATCAAGAAACAGGGACGTTTTCAAGAGTTTTCAAAGGTGTCTCGATTGAATTTGTAGAAAGTTGTGGAAGAGCTTTGGCCAAGTTGATGATTGCTCCTGATCTCTGTCGCGCTAGTGCTAGTGCTACATCTGCACATTGCCCAAGGTCGGTGTGAATTCGTAATTCACATATGATTTCATATGCACCCCGAAGCCCGCTTACTCACCCGTTATATGCTTTAGGTAGGGCCTACTTTATGAGAGGCCAACTATATCAAAGTCACCAAAGAGTACGAGTATGGTTCAGATATAGGAGGTCCGAAATTTAATATTGCAAATAAAGTCATGTTTTCACTTCCAAGTCTATATGGGAAAAGGTTTAAGGGTCTAATCAGATATATCTTCATTTACTATTATTAATACTAATCTTTACATAGGCATCCGTAAGGAAGTCCAGTTCCTAGTCTCATGGATTAGATTCAATATACAAAGGGGTAGCAATTTGAAGGCTTTAATCGTCTAGGAGGTTTTTCCACACCGGCTTCCAGTATTTGCCGCACCCTAGCGTTAAAGCCATTTCTCGTTTGCTATGCCTCCGTAGACATCTTTCCACTCCGAGTCGGATAACATATTGATCTCCGGCAGGTTCGGAATACCAGGTCGTTTTGGTAGTAAATGATCAAGAAATTTCGATGCATATTCCGGTGACATATCCAGTGAAGCTTCCGGTGGTAATTCAAGTACAGACACAACTTCCTCAGTTGCCGTTTCCTTAGTTCTCCCGTCTAAGTCGTTATACACCCGTAATTTGTCTTCCTTGTACTCGTGTATACACATTGTCAAGGTTGTTAAGCTTTGAAATCTTCTCAGAACCAACGGGTTACAATCGATTGTCCGCATAGATAGGTGCCGGAGATTCTGTTCGAAGACGTTTGGTAATGATGATGATGGTTCCGTCCCCGCGGGGCTTTCGCCAATGTAACTTTCCCCGATGGTGATGGTGTCTAATTCTTTAGCGCTACCAGGATGATATTTTCTAATTACCTGTGGCGAGCTAGTTGGTGGTAATGAAACTATGTTACTCAAGAACATTCCAGTGGTCGGAAGACACAGAGTGTCGCGGGAGAAATCGAAAAACACAGAGTGCCGGAAAATGCCTTTCGGAATAAACGTGTACCGTTTGAGGCCCACATAGCGTGATTCGCTGCAGACATGAAGTATTGCGGAAGGGGATTCGTCTTCTATAACTTCTGGTTCAAGCATCGTGAAGACATCGGAAAGTTGGTATATTATATCAAAGTCTGATGAGACAGAGGCTACTTGGCTTCGCTCTTCCTGCAAAGCGCCTGCTTTCCGGATGACTTTGACATCTCTTGGACCAGGTAGAGCAAACTTCCAAATCATCTCCCGAAGCTCTGCTGGCAGATTTGGGAACATTGTGAACTCCTGAAAATCGGCGCCTGTCGATTCTATGGGGGTTATCTGCACGTGGTTCTGAGGAGCTTGTAAGTCGGTAGCTGGGAGGTGGTTTTCCATTGTTAGATCCTTGAGACTGGGGATTGAGGTCGTCTCCACATTCTTTTGAGGAGTTTGTGAGCCGTTATCTAGGAGGTTATTTTCCATTGTTAGATTATTCAGACTGTTATTGATTATTGATTTTTAATCGTAAAAGATATCGTTCAAAATTTTCAGCTTGTGGCACACTTATTTATAGACTTCTTCGCTCTTTGTTATAAAGAACTATATTAATATAAGTTGTATATTATATGTTTTCTTAATACTCTTTATGTAATAAAGGAAAGTTAATTAAGTAGTTATGATTAGCTCGCTTAATTTTTTATGCTCCTTCATTACTTTTTTATTGCTCTTTTATTCCTTTATAGTAAAGAGAGCCTCAAGCCTGATAGACCTTTTAGTATATTCTACCTTATAAAGATTATCTACTCTTAAGTTCTAGTATTTTCTTCTCTAAAGTCTCTTTTGATCTCTAAGTTGAGCTATGATATAGAATAGAGGCCTAGTTAATAAGAACTAAAAATTTCAAATAGAGTAATATTTATATATTATTATATTATTATATTAAATAATATCCATATCGAACTATTATTATACATAGCTTGATCCAACTTATTACTATGCAAATATAGTCTTATACTAAGGATGAATTATCTTGCCCACCCGCTGTCCCTTGAAATAGAGCCTCTTTGATGAGAGCCAGCCAGCTTTCTTTAACTAAGAGGCTACGACGCTATAAAATAGAAAGATAGAATACTCTACTCTACGCCTACGGATCACGTGTAATACATCCTATGAACTCACGTTTATTTAATTCATTATATCGAAAGAAAACTTATAACTGCATAGAGTAATTCAAGGATTTGATCTGGATCGATATGTTATGGGAACTTCATATTCGCAATACTTTATTTCTTAGTGATAAGTCTACTTAGAGGCACATTGCCAAAATCACAATGTCTAAACTCCTAAAAATACGCCGAGGGCTTATGCCTACTGCTTTCATTCTCAATCTCACTCTTATACTCGCTCGAATAAAGGCCAATATCTATGTTCCACACGGCTACAGTCAATTTCCCAGCCGTTGAAGACGCCTCTCATCCGGACCAGGGAAACGTTCCAAGAATTCCTCAGGCGAAAGCTGCTCCACGAAAAGTTGTTCCACTTTAGGCAATTGCCGTGCTCCGGCACCTCTTACTTGGGCGACAAGTTCACACATCCCGAGCAGCTCCGTGACGCGATTATACCCTCGGTCAAGAGAAGCCTGGGACGGACGGTAGCAAATAAGCTTCTTCATGCCTCTAAAGCTAGCCAGCGCAGTGAGGTTCAGAGCTTCGTTAGGCATTCCCAAGCCGATGTTCTGCAGCTTTCCTTTGATGGCATGCAAGCTGTTTAGGTATTCCGGGGAGCCTGTGAAGTAGAGAGCAGATCGTCCCCACGGCCATGGACAGCCGTAAAAGGCATTGAATGGGTAGGCGTCTCTGAAGACAAGGGTATCGTTCTGGAAGTCGAACCATATACCTTTGCCATCCATCTGCATCTCAAAGCTCAGTTTGTATCTCTTTTTGGCCACCTCCCGCGCTTCGACATTAAGGTGTAGAAGTGCAGGTACGTTGAAGGGCTCAGGAGCGATGGCATTTGGATGATTGTTACCAGTTGCTGGATTGTGGACTTCCTTGACGATGATTGTTTGCACTGGAAGAGCAAGTTCCCATATCATCAGTCGGAGTTCGGTGGGCAGGTCCTTGAACTCTGCTGGAGGAGGGCGGGATGTCGCCATGATTTTGTTATTAGAAAGGTTGTTGGTGATGACGTCTCTAACAACAAAGGTACTCCTTTATACTTGGTAAGATATCGCCTCATCAGCCTGTTGGTTGATTGTTTCTAGAGGGCGGAGAGATTCAATATTTTGTTCTTCTTCTGTTCTTCTTCTGTTCCCTTGTAAATACGAGTGGGCTCAGTTGTTGTTTAATTGTTTCGGGAGGACACAGATAAATTAAGTTCTATTATTTTATACTCGCACACCATACAAGAAAGTGCACTTGAAACTATATTCACTCCTTGACGCCTGTAAAAAGCTAGTCTTTCACCTTAAAAAAACGAATATCTCCACAGAATAATGCACAGTAATCAGTACAGTTTTAGTTTTGTGTAGCGGTGTTTAACGCCGGGGGAAAGAGTCCGAAGGCCTCTTCTAAGCCTCCTAGGAGGCATTAGGACGTGACTAGCTAGGTAATTTACAAGCCTATATACTAAACCAGAAGCCAAAATTCAGAAATGTGCCTAAGGGGCCAGCCGAGAGCCTTTCCAGCTAATATTCTCCTTGTAGTAATCGGTGCAAGTTCTCCGTGAGCTTAATACAATTATCACATAGCAAAGAATTATGGGGATCTCTAGACAGGCACTCATTATTTCGATTATAATTATACCCAAGGACTTTCAGACTAATTTCCAATTTAAGAGCGGCTAAGGTCATATACAATTCAGCCTGTTGTTTTGAACCCCCCTCATATTTCCTTCTTTTCCTCCCTCTCAATCCTTCCCTCTCAATCTTTCCCTTTCAATCTTTCCCTCCTCTCTAACTCTACAATTTCGATACAATGGCACCCTTTCCATTCTGGCTCTTTCCAGTCTGATTCTGAACCTTCCCCTGAAGAAATTCAGCGTAGTCACTATCCGTCTCATGCATCTGAAACAGCGATTCAAATGCACCCTTAGAGTACTGCACCATTTCCGGAACTTGAAAAGCAACCTGCTTCCTCATCACCGCCGCCATTTTCCACAACTCCATCGTCAACGCTAGCAGATCGCTCTCTACCTCCACAGGGTTCTTCTGCATGTGGCGAGTCTTAACACCCACCACCTCGGGCCACTCCACAAAAGCCACTTCCCTCAACTTCCTGAACCGGACCAAAGTCTGCATACACAGCCAATACAACGGTGTATCGAACGCAAGATACTGCAACTCGCGATCCATGAACTGGCGCTCTTTCCACAACGCGTTCTGTGCGCCGGCGCTGTAGCCGATGGGGATCAGGAACTCCCGAAAGGCCTCGATGCTCGAAATGGCGATGGTGTCGAAGGAGAACTGGAAGTACAGCGGCCGGCCGTTGAGCAGGGCGGCGAAGCTCAGGCGGTAGATCTTCTGGGCCTTGGCGCGCAGCTGGCGATTTAGCTGTAGGAGGGCAGGCATGGCGTGTGCCTCGCAATATACCTTGAACTCTGTTGTTAGTGTCGGGTCGTGGGAGATGGTGATGGTCCGGGGGTCGTAGGATGCGATTTCCAGGAGGACGCTCTCCGGGAGGTCGGAAAGTGTTGCGAGTCGGGGAGCTGGCATTGGTGCTGGTTTGACGGCTGTGGCCTTGGTTAAGGACGAATTTGAGCGGAGTGTCCGTGTTGGCAGGATTGCCTTGGAAGTGTTCTTGTTCTAGATAGTGTTAGCTGTTGTACAGATTATCTAGGTTGGGTCTTCATACCACCATGTTTGCGGAAACGAACTTAATTCTCGTCGAATTTGATCAAGTTGGTATTGAGGTGATGGCGGTTAATCAGAGTGCTTGTGGTTAAAGATGTGTAGTCGAATATATTCGTTCCGTTGGTCGTTGGGTGAGTCGATTTCTTGTCGAATTGGATTAAAATGGTACTGAGGCGATGGCAGTTGAAGGATGGATGTGTGGTCGAAATATAGTCGTTCTGCTTGTCGTTGGGTGATATATGGCGGTTCGGAAACACTGTTGGTGAGACTGAGATGAAGATAATCGAAGCGAAGAGTTGAGGAGATTTCCGTGATTCTTTGTAAAGGATTAAGAGGAAGAAGGTGAAGTAGGAATATTTTCTGTGGGATGAATAGTTCGCTGCCCTATATGCGGAAGCTAAAGTGGGGCCCATCCCTTAATTATATTGAGGAGGGGAACCACGTGACGTAACTTGCAACCTCCAGTCCATCTTTTGAGCGGACAGAATTGAACCCTCGAGCTACCAATACACTGCGTATCTCTAATACGTTGAGTCCAAAGTGACATTGGTTAGCACAGTATCGGGGTACCGTATAAGTTGGAATAGTGGCCCCCCTACAGCACAAGCCCCCCTAGCTAATCAGATGCCCAACGCTAGTGTTTATGAGCCGTGGGCTTAATATTTTTTGCCTTCCCTAGGAAGAGAAATATTATTTGAATAAAAGGAGAGCGGAAAACTAGTGTTTATAGGATGACCGACTAAAGTTATTAGCCTTGCTTTAGCTCTAGGAAAATTATAGGCCCAGGGCTACTATTCCAATCCAGGAGAAACTAGTATAATCAGCGAGCTTACTTGACAGGTGATGAGCCGGACTTACTTTGAACCAGCACAAATCCCGTCAATTTGACGATAGTAGCAACTACAGTATCATCGGTAATTGTCTACTAATAGTACTAGAAAAATAAGGCATTATTTCTAGGGATCTAAAAGATCGTGTAAAGCGCTTCTCGAATATGGAATGGAATGGTTTGAAAACAACACGTGCCATAACTATCGAAAATAACTGAATTACGACTTCCTGAAAGAATGCCACGTGGTTCCAGGATCTGAGTACGTAAATGCAGAGGTGGAATTTTCAATGACATCTGGAGAAGTTCAACTAGTGCGAAAGAAGAGACAGCTGGAGGAAGGAAGAAAGTACTAGAGTCATACTTTATCTAGATACATGTCAAAGAAAATCAAGCAAGCTTACAACTGGTCTTCCTCAGCATCCCTGACAAGAACACGCAGTCAAAAGGTAGGTGGTAACGTTGGAATTGACTTTCTTCCGCAACACCCCCCTCAAACCTCCAATCATATCAACGCACGCAACGACGATTCCTTGCACATCCAACGCCAATTCGCAGGGAGGGTCAAAAAGGGAGGAAGACAGGTTTGAAATACCAATGTTACCAAGAAGAAAATAAACGAGGTCAGTGAGGTTGGCAGAACGGAGCATGAAATGGACAAGAAAACCTTTCTTTACGAGGACAGAAGCAAGGGGTGCAAGAAAGGGGGTGCTGGTAGATGGATGACATGGAGATAATGTTGAAACTTCCAACTTGAAAGTTCCCGCAAGTAGGAACATTAGTGATCCGTTGAGTTGCATTGTGAATACAGCTTCTCTAACTCCGATATGAGACTTGTGAATGTAGTTCAGGTACTGTATGTACCTAATAGGTAAGAAGTAAAAATGTCGAATAGGGTGCCTTACTACGAGGTATGGAAATCAAGAGAGAGAAAAAAGTTTATATCGAGAAATATACGGAGTAAAGAGCTGAAAGAAAACTTATCAGTAATTAAGAGAAGACTAACATGCAGGATGGATCGTCCAGTTGTAGTATTTGAAGCCATGAATTGATAGGATAGGAGTCAGAAAACGCATTTTATTTTATTCCCTTAAAGATGCACCATAGAATACGCCGTAGAAAAGTCCTTCCAAATCACCCCATATGTATAATGCTTGTAAAAGCCTTTATTCAAGGTAAGGTGTAACCACCATCAAGCACCAGATTCGCCCCTTTTACGAGACAAAGTTAGAATCATAATCAATGTCACAAAGAATGGATAGGAACCACTTCACTTACCAGTCATATAGCTACTCGCCTCACTAGCCAAGAACACATACGCTCCTTTCAACTCAGCAGGCTCGCACAGCCTGCCTGCCGGAATCATCGAAAGCCAAATCTTCCGCCACGCCTCGGGGTGAACATCCAGCATATCCGTAGCAATAAAGCCCTATTCCTTCCATCAGCATCATCTTTCTTTCCCACTCTCTCACTCCCCCCTCACTTATCATGATCCAACGAACCCAGAGGTAGCAAGAAAAGAAGAAACAAAACCAAAACGCAACACATACCGGACTAACGCAATTCACCCTCGCAAAATCCACCCACTCAACACTCAAACACCGCGCCAACTGCACCACAGCCGCCTTACTCGCATTATACGCCGCCTGCTTCTGCGGCACATTAACCAGAATCGCCGACACGCTCGCCGTAAAGACCACATTCCCCTTGGCGCGGCCCTCCCTGACCTGCCTCTCGAAAATCCTCCCCGCCGCCTGCGCCGTATAGAAGGCCCCGTCGAGATTCACGTCCATGACGGCCCGGAACTGCTGCGGCGTGTAGTCCAGCGCCGCGTGGTGCGTCGC
>QGMG01000916.1:0-15348 GCA_007825325.1 Lachnellula cervina
GGGCTCGGGGCGGGAGTGAGGGTGGGAGTGAGGGTCATGTGATATGATATATATATAGTTGGTGATGGGATGGGTTGTATGATTATGCTTCGTAGGTACGGTACGGGACGGGGCATGGGTATCTGGTGTCTGTAGTTGCTTGCGTGCTCAAGGGGAGGATGGGATGGGATGGGATGGGGGTTGTGCTGTGCGCACTATATATTCTTCCCTCTTTTAGGGATATTTACTATATAGTAGGGATACGGTATGCAAATAGTATGTGGTCGTTTTCTTGGGAATGATATGAGGTGGGTGGTATGGTTAGATGTAGGGTGCGAGATGAGGAAATTTTAGTATGGTATGGAATAGCTTGTTACAGTCAGCAGGGAGAGATAGATATATAGAAGTTGAACAGCTAGCTGTGGATTACGGGGAATATATTTATGTTCTACCCGAAAGCAAGCATTTAGCAAGTAGATAATAGTAGATATTAGTTGTGT
The DNA here is from genome assembly GCA_007825325.1 of Lachnellula cervina. Taxonomy (NCBI): domain Eukaryota; kingdom Fungi; phylum Ascomycota; class Leotiomycetes; order Helotiales; family Lachnaceae; genus Lachnellula; species Lachnellula cervina. The sequence continues at coordinate 480 of QGMG01000916.1, forward strand.
TAGAGTTCTCCTCTGTTTTGTGATGAGTCTTGTGAGGTGAGGGTGATGCTCTTTACGGCCATAAGGGGCTTAAGCGAGTATGACACGTGCTGTGGAAAAGACTTTCTACCCACCTACCTGCCCGAGAAAATCTCTAGCTTCTTCGCGTCTATGTGATATATATAGCGGTCTGACATTCTGGGCTTGAAATCAAATAGTACGAAAGGTTCTGACAGGGTTTCGTCCTGCTGATATTTGGGAATTCAGGCTGGTAGCGATTTTCACCGCTTGATAGAAGCTAATATTTACACTATAACTATGTACTATAGAAAATTGCAAATACATTGGCACAAGCCTTATACTACGCTAGAACTAATTTTCTCCAATCTAGATTCTTGTCTTCAGTTCTTTCCTGTTCCGGGGAGAAATATACCTAGCTAAACCTCATATGATAGGTAAAGACATACTCTATATAGGGTATAAAAGCGTTTTGCATCATATTAAACCCTATACAAAATGAAAGTAGCCCGCCACAATGTTCCAGAGCCTGTTTGATTTAAGCTTGCGGAAGTTCACTGGTCTAGGCAGCTTACGGCAGTTCTGATATACCCTGCGATTTAGGGAGTGCATCCGCTGAGACGGAGAACTTTGCGATTGGTCCGATCCAGTGGCAGACGAGATCTCCCCCGCGATAGCCCCCGCTCCTGCGGTGCCATGTCTTGGACACAAATTCCGGCAAAGTGTTCTGGCAGAGTATTCCGGCTATATTTAAGGTTCTGGGTTTTAGCCTACTGATTCAGAGCCCGAAATAACATATCCATCTGCCGTTCATCGGACTAGCGGATTCATGCGCTTTTACTTTGAACCTGTATCCTCTTTTCTGTGCCTGCTATAGTTGCGGGGTGTAGATACCGGTAGGGGGATATCAAAATCATCCAGTGAATTGTAATCATCGTTTCTTCTACTTTACCCATACCCATAGTGTCACTTGACCAAAGCTTCTGGCTTGTGTGCGGAGCTTCTCATTCCGAGGTCTAGACAACATTTTTCATTCCAACTAGCTGTTGAAAAGTGACAAGATGAGATCCCTATATATACCAGAGTAATATCCCCACCTCTTTCACTATTCTAGAACCATCATTTACCCAGCTCTCAATTTCTACAATGCATTTTTCTTCTCTGCTTCTTAGTGCAGTCACTTTCTCTGGTGTATTTGCAGCTCCTGCTGCAAATGCCGACCCTGCTCCCAACGAGCGCGGTGTCAGTGTCAACAGAAAGAGATCGAACTTTTGGTTCGCAGGCGTCAATGAATCTGGCGCTGAGTTCGGAAATACCAATCTTCCCGGAACCAAAGGGACAGATTATACATGGCCGTTAACATCATCCGTCGACGTAAGAGCTCAAACTCCTAGCATGGTGCTTTGGATGCTAATCAGATATGTAGACTTTGATGGGAAAGGGGTTCAATATTTTCCGCATCCCGTTCCTGATGGAGCGTCTCGTTCCTGGATCGATGACAGGCGGCGTGAACGCAGCTTACCTCGCAGATATGCAGGCATTGGTAAGCCACATCACAGGCAAAGGCGGGTATGCCGCCATCTGCGCGCAGAACTTCGGTCGGTACTATGGGAACGTCATCACAGACACCGATGGCTTCAAGTCTTTCTGGCAGACTGTTGCCACACAATTCAAGTCTGACTCGCACGTCATCTTTGATACCAACAACGAGTACCACGACATGGATAACACGCTTGTTGGCAATCTCAACCAGGCGGCTATTAATGGCATCCGTGCTGCCGGCGCAACGGCACAGACGATCTTTGTGGAGGGAAACTCCTATACGGGTGCTTGGACGTGGGTTTCGTCGGGTACAGATACCGCCATGGCTGCCTTGACAGACCCGAACAGCAATATCATCTACGAGATGCATCAGTATCTGGATAGCGATGGGTCTGGGACTAGTTCCGACTGTGTGAGCACGAGTATTGGTGTTGAGAGGCTGCAGGCTGCAACTGCGTGGTGCAAGAGTAATGGCAAGAATTGTATTCTCGGGGAGACTGCTGGTGGGTCGAACAGCCAATGCATCAGTGCTTTGTCCAATATGTTGAGCTACATGAAGAGTAATAATGATGTTTGGAGAGGGTGGTTGTTGTGGGGAGGAGGTCCATGGTGGGGGTAAGTCTTCTGGTTCCAGAAACAATATCCAGGCTTGCTAATGTGGATCTAGAGATTATATATTCTCGGTAGAACCGCCGTCTGGAACACAATATACTGGTGTTGTGCCATCGATTACTCAGTACATCTGAAACGGTTTGTAGAAATTGTTAGCGCCAGACTACATGGTTATCTTACCTTGTCACAGGGCAGTCTACTAGAGTCCGGCGCTTTTTAGCAGCGCAAACTTACTTACAATGTGCAAGAATCTCTTAACTCTCCTTCCAATTCCACCATTGCCTCCAGATTTTGAAACACCTTCAAACTCGAATGTGAAACGCATTGACTCGTGTTATTACTATCCTTAGACCTACCCGACTTAAAGTCAAGGTCCAAACATCGAGATTGAAACTGTTCAAATCGCTCTTCAAAAAGATACAGCTCAAGTTGTTCCCACCGAAACTCGACACTTACCAAGTATAGAGCAGAAAGCACAAACTTTCCTGGAAGTCACAGTCCCCGAAGGGAAGAGGAGATGTGTCTGAACAGGCGAAACTAGAGCTGGAAAAGTGAATCGAGCAAGCTCCAATGCTGGGCCAGCAGAAAGGACCTGTATTAGAGGGCATTGAAGAACGCAATGCATTCATCAAAGACGTGAGTTCAACATCCTAGTAATCAGGATGCATCATAAAATCCGTTTTTCTCTGCCGCTCTACCTATCAGCAGCTACTTGCTGCGATTTGCCACTATCTGGTCAAAGTAGAGGCCACAAAAAGCATGGCAAACTAAGATTTGTAGCAGACCACATTAAGTGGAAACACTTGCTAATATACTTGTATTGACTATAGGTACTATCTCCTCTTCCCCCTCCTGAAATCGAAGCTATTATTGCAAAGCTAGGAACCCACTACGATTCCATGGAAGCCCTTCTCAGCGTGACAATCTTCACAAAAAACAACACCATTCTCGAGCCTAAAAAAGCAAAAGTTAATCTTTGGGAAGTCCTGGGTGGCGACATCGTAACAGCTCGAGTTATAAAGAAAGTCCAAGACGAGGCGTATGTTAGACAGTCTCTCAGTTTCGCCAGAAGCTGTGACTGGTGTTGTTCCAGCAGAAAACGAAAAGGAGACGATATCGCCGATGATTTTGGATGTTGCGAGAAAGAGGAGCCACAGGACTGGGAAACAAGAAGCACTAGAGGCTTTCGTGCGATGAGAGAGAAAGAGAGGAGCTCAAAGGAGAGCCAAGAACCTGAGAAAAGACAAGCGGAGGCTGCGGAGCAAAACTGGATGGCTTCTTCAGAAGCTGACCGTGAATTTGACCTCCCACCGCCATCTTATGCGAGTTTAAGTAGAATTAGAAGGTTTGAAGAGGTGCTGGTCAGGGCTAAACTGGGCAGTATTAGAAGGCGATGCTGAACAATTTGACTGCACCGGCCGAGAATCTCTGTTCACTATTATATTCGCCTTCTTGTTTTTTCTCATTAGCACTTAAATTGCAACATTCGGAGCGGGGTACTACCCCTAGGGTATATATGTATCTACACTGGATCCCTTATATTCACGAATGAACCGGAACACATCATATTGCTGGCATGGGCACGTGATCTGCCGCGGCGCCTGGCCCCCACTACCTTACCCTTTCTGGCACCATACAAATCTGACGTCCGAACTGGTGCTAGTTTTGGTCGTTCTGCGACGGCTCTGCGAACAGTATCGTGGCTCTGCAATCAGCATCGGCTGGCGGGGTTCTGTGCAGGGTAAATACGCCCGAGCAACTTCCATTCAGCGTATCATCGCGGAGAGGCTATGCAAGGTTGTCAACGTCGCATTAAACATTACTGTAAAACAATCTATTTATCCTTGCACCGTCTTCAAACGCAGACTATATTCATTCTTGCACCACCACCACCACCAGAAACTATTTAAGAGCAGATCTTGACCAGGCATAACGAAATCTTGTTCCCAAACTCGCCATAACAAAATATGGGTAGGTTTTACTTTTTGTTCCTTCTGTTTTTTGAAGGAATCAATTGCGTAGATCAACTACTAACTATCCCAGTATCTCAAGTAGTCTCAACTGCGTTTGCAATAGCCATTATCATGAGCGGCACTGCTGGCTTACTCAGTCTGCTAATCAGATATCTCGAATTCCGCTCCCGCACCCGTAAATACTCCACATTCTCTCCCAAAAGAAAAAACATGGAACACTAGCTAAAACTAGCTTAAATCAACAGGTTCTTCAAACCCACGAACTCTTGAGAGTGAACAGCGACACTACCATCAGCATGTTCACCTTGTCGGCACAAGTCCTCGGCGGACTCGGCTTGGAAGTACACCTCAGCGCGAGGTACTAGATGTGGAGCCTGGAATTGGCACTGTGCTGGATGAGATGGACATTTTGTCTGGAGCATGAGTGCTAGAGGATGGGAATTGGAATTGGAACTGGCAGGGTCTTGGGCTTGTAGCTGGAGTTTGAATGGAGCTTGGAATGCTGGAGTACGCGGGGGACATACATACATACATGACACTTGCCAATTGTGCTCTCGGTCTTGGTTTTGCGAATTTGGATGTCGGGGAACTAGTGAAGCAGTTTATTTTTAAGGTCAGCGATTTCTGCTGCCGCCCTTCTGCTGACGTCTCCTGTGCTGACGGAATGGCTGACGCCTGGACACCGCGGATCAGGATTTCGCTTCATTTTTGGCTCTAGTGATGTTACCTTCCACCTTTCCCTGGTCCCCTGGTCCATTATATAGGGCAATGGGTTTACATCGATACATCGAAACATCGAAACAAAAACTTTTGTTGGTTTGTGGTGGCATCTTCTCTAGTATTTGACCGAACTTGCAAACCCGTGAACAATACTGATGGTGAAGTGAGTCACGTGAAATAAATACCACCATGTGGTTTCGGTGTTTCAAGAATTGGATAATTGGAAAACTCTGCGAGGATAATGCCCAATGCTAGTAATGATGATTGGTGTTGGAAGGAAAAGGCTAACGAGATTTGGTCGCCGTTGATGGAGGAAGAAGTGTAGAGCGTGGATGCGCACTTGCGTTTAGGGTGCATGCAGACAAAATGGGCTGCAGATAACTTGAAGAAAAAAGTAGAACATATGTACGAGGCATTACAACAATGACATCTTGCCATCACTGCATGGACACTGGAAAAGAGCTTGGTATATCTACATCAACCCCATGCAAAGAACCCACCAAAACGCCATGTCCCATTTTATATTCCGTCCGACAAGAACTCATTTCTTTGCCGCTCTCCTGGCCTTCCCGGGCCTAGGCTTTGCACCACCCTTCATCTTCTTACTCGAAAATCCCGTCAAGTCACCACTGGACATCGCGTCACCGCTCTTCTTGAAACGTTTCTTGCCTCCAAATCCGAATTTCTCGTCCTTCTTTTGGCGTTTGTTGGGTCCTATCCTGTCTTTTCGGGAAGGCTTGGCGGTCTCGTCCTCAAGTGCTACATCGAAGATATCTGCTTCGTTGGTCGTCTCGGTATCTGCGCCTTGGCGTTCTATTAAACATGATTAGCATAAAGTTATGGTAATTCTTTAGGAGCACATACTTCTCTTCAAAACCTTGATCTTCTCCATTGTCTGCTTGCGTTCCTTATCTCTCTCTTGTAACTTCGCTACCTGCACCTGCTTGCCAAACTTCTTCAAGTCTCGCTGTTTCCTCGCCTCAGAAGATGCCTTCTTGCTCGCCGCCTCGTCAATCAATTTCGCTTTGATCTTCGCCATGTGCTCATCTGCCTTTACCATCTCGGCGAAGTAGTCCGTCGGTCGTGTGAATGCAACACCCTCTGCTTTCAAAAGCTTGCGTCCTTCTTGTGCCGCAGATAGCGACTGTGCGTAAAAGGCCAACTCGCGGTTCAAATCGTCCGAGACATCTTCAATCACTACTGGGGCAGATGTGGTAATCGACTGATGCTCTGAGAAGGGTAATTTAGAAGTAGGAAGTGCGATTCGTTTGAGGGCTGCGGTGAGGGCGACTGTGTTGTTTATGGTGAGACGTTGGTGGGGAATCATATCTTCCTTCTCTTCTTCGTCCAGATCTTCCAGGTCGGACACAGGAATGTCTTCGTCGTCCTCATCATCCTCCAAATCATTCTCTTGGTCGTTTTCGCCTGCAGAGGAATCGCTATCACTCTCGTCGATACCTTCGAAATCAATCTGCCAGATTGTCAGAGTCGCTCATAAAGCACAAATAGTATAACCTACCTGCATAGGTGCTGCTTCTGTTCCTTCCTCGTCCTCATCACTTCCGCTGTCCTCGACTCCTCTCTCAACATCTTCCCAATCCTCCTCGACCTTCCCATTGGATTCTGGCTTATCCCCGCCTTTTTGCGCCTTCTTCTTCCTAGCAGCCTTTTCTTTCTTCTTCAAATTCAATTTTTTGAAATCAACATCCTTCTCCGCCACGAGGGCCATCTTGAGCTTGCTTTTCGTAACCATGGTGTTGGTATTGCTGATCTTGCGCAAGAGACGTAGCTGTGAGGTCGAACAGACAGAGCTTCTGCTAAGAATTATTTTTTTGCGAGGCGGGAACTTTTTGCATGGTAGCGCTAGCTTATTGCAGTTAGTCACTTTATTCAATCACATACAATAATCCGTCACGTCTGGGTCTTCTTCAACGTATTGATCACGTCCCCGATTCCCAAATTGTAAGTCTTGCTAAACGTTCATTATCGCAACCCACGGGGTGTGTGTATCTTGTTATGTTAAAACTTGAATTTGTCCAATGGCTTCAAGCCACCCCCAAAAAGTCCTTTTCAATACCAACATACCAACCTCCTCGAAGCCTGTTTCTACATATTATAGATGACGAGAATTCCGCTCTTCCCTCCAGAAGCCTTGCTTCCCGTCAGACCCTCCCATGAAGCGTTCAGACACAACAGGACCGCATCTCTATAAGCACCGCCCATCTCAGGAGCAAGTTCTTTCTTCGCTGTCTTCAATATCGCCTCCCACCACGTCGCGCTGCTTGCACTGTTAATAACCTCAAGTTGCGACATTTTCTCTCTCTGTCCTTCTGGATCTAGAGCGATTATTGGTTCCCAGAAAGCAATCTCCACTCAAACCACACCAAGACGGTATATATCAAAGCTCTTCCGAAACCTTGGGAATCGCCCTTTGACGTATTGCAATCTGGCACGATGGACATACCTGTCCAGATCACCAGCTCTTTATGAAGAACCTTCAGAGGTAAATACGTGCCTCTGGTCATCAGGGCGTGAATATTGCCAGCCAGTCAAGAAGGGGTGACTGAGTCAAGCTCCCCGGTCCTGCGGTCCTTGAACAAAATGATGTTGTAGGTCGAGATCTTTCTGTGCAACCAGCCAGCACATTGGAGCTGGTATAGCGCGATAGGTAGGCTACGAGCGAGCTTAAAATGATCTACCAGCGATAGGATATTGGGATCATCTGACCCATACGCCTCCCCGAGGATATCTCGAAGACTGACACGCGGGCTTTTTGGCGGTGCGAAATTGGGATATAGATATACGTAACCAACAAGTGTATGAGTTGCGCCCTCTGGAGTATGAGCAGAAGTACTGGTATATCCGAGACAGTCAAGGACACGAAATCAACGTCCGCGACCCAGGCCCGATGAAGAAGACGTGCAACATGATCTCGATGGTATTTCGGATCGTGCTCGCTCAGTTTGGACGCCCTCGTTTCATGCGCAGCCGGCCGCCACTCAATTAAGGTTGTTTGCGCCGGACCATCTGAACCTGGTGCAGGGCTACCTGATGTCGGGCTCGTCAAGGGAGTGTAGACTGCCACCAATCTTTATAGCGGAACGTACTTGCCAGTAATGAATAAACCCCTGCCCGGCTTCTGGACCTTGTGATACTCGATAATGGATCTTTGGCTCAGGCAATTTCATGAAATGCTAAACGGGATTTGCATACTACCTGGCTCACTCCCTGGCCATTCTACATATTTCGAAAATGGAGTTGGTCCTTTCGCAGCATCCTGGCTATCTGCAGCATCTTTATCTTGTGAACTCTCTTGTCGTTCTCAGTGAAACTTGATCGCTTCAGGCGCACAATTCGCGCAGCCTTAGCTTCATCTGCCCCAGACAGTTTGCTGAGCTGTTCGTCTATATCTGCACCGTAGCTCTCAGCTTCTCCAGCCTCCAAGAAGTTCAGAATTTCTCCTGCCAAGCCGCGCGCCCGATTTGCTTCTTGCCGCCTGGGTAAGTTTCTCCAAGCTATCGTCGAGACTTGTGAGCTGAACTAGGGGTTTTTCTAGAGCTGTCTTGTCTTTGGATGTGCAGCGTAGTGTGGTAACAAACTAGTGCGGTTTGATACCTCTTTCTCCCGAGCAGCTTGCTTTGTTGATATTTTCGCCACAGATTCTTTCGCCGTTCCTTCAGATGTTCCTAATATTTAATCTGGACTTTTGCTTTTCTCGTTTCCTTGTGCTAACGTTGTCCGATTGATTTCCACCCCTTCCAGAGCCTTGAATCCTGCCTAACACCTTTATGGTCAAATCTCAAAGGCCTGGTATATCGAGATCATCGTCAAGAATATCAAGAGAAACATCAGTTCTGGCTTCGACACCCGTTCATCACCAGCCGACTCGCCATCCGCATCGCTGTTGGAATTTCCTATATTCTCTTAGAGGCTTCGCAGAAACCACGGAGCCTGACGCTCCCTTAAAAATGCGCCTTACCCACTTTAGTTTAGCCTGCATACCGCTTTGCCTACTTTAGCCTAGCTCACGTGCTAATTATGGTCGTTAGGCCCGTAGTCCTCTCGTCCTCGTCTCTCCATGTCAGACGTAAAACCGCAAAGGCATTCTTCTGCTCTATTATACTTTTTCTTTCTCAATGGAGGGTCTTCGAGCTCAAGCACGCGACGACTTCAAACGTTGGCATCGCTCACCACTATCGCATCAAGCTCCAGTGCCACTTGGGCTTATTACAATTCGTCAATTCAGGAACAAAGCAATACTCACACAAGCTTCCCCTTCGCCTCAAGATCTTGCGGAAGAAATGACTCGCCCGCTCGATCGTCACGAGGGTGAGACTCCCACGGCCTCACTCAGACTTGTCCGAATTCATACAAATGAAGACGACACCATCGCCATGGACGAGGAAGTCTTCCTAGACCTCTTCGTCGGCTTGGTCTGGATGTTTATTGGCTAGATATATTTCGTCGTAATGCATTGGGCTTCTTTCAGATACCAGGACAGGACTCATCATCTTACTCGTTCTGTATCGATACAGAGCACGTCACCCTTATATGGTCCTATTCAAGCATCACTCTGGCCACATATGCTATTATTATGACTGGCAAAGAGGTTTACCGGACTTCTGACTCGACATGGACTTACTTTGTTGCAGCTCTTGACCGGCACAAGATCTTGGTCGATAACCCCCGCTTCCTATCCTTCATTTTCGGAGTCGATCTTCTACCATTACTTGACAGTAAGGTCTCAGCAGAATTTCACAGGATATCCCAGGTCGAACGAGAAACGGGCTACGGAGTCTGGAGCAATGGTCCCACATTGCCGGTGGATACAGAGCGTCTGGCAAACTCGTCAAGGGAGATTGGCACAAGTCTGGTGAGACTTGCAAACCTTGTCAAGAATCTAACCATTGCGAAGAGCATATTTGACGACCTCGTCTCAGCACCTCTATTCGTAGCAGCAGTTCCGCTGCCTAGTGAAGGAAAGATCAAAGAAGCGGCTCGACTATTGCGTCCCCAAGTTGACTCTTTTGAGCTTTGGAGCTCCTACGCTCAGAAGCGAGCTAGCACTCAGCAGACTGTCGTAAGTGCCTTTTTGTAATTTCAGCCTCAAGGCACAGTCTAAATACTACAGATATTCAATCTTCTAGCTCGCGAGGACGCAAATATAAGCAAGGAGCTAGCAATCGCAGCCAAGAAGGACAGCTCGTCTATGAAAACCGTTGCCGTCATGACAATGGCTTTCCTACCTGCAACATTCCTAGCAGCTCTCTTTGCAGTCCCGATGTTGCAGTGGCAAGAAGAGAATGTCGTTAGTGGGCGCTTTTGGATATATTGGGCGTTCACTTTACCGTGCACGGCATTGGTGTTCTTGATTTGGTGGGCGCTTGGACGAGACTGGAGAAAAGTCGTGGAAGAAGCAAAGTTACGGGGTTCGAAACGACGAGACGAAAAACTACGAGTACAGGGTTACCTAGAAGATTATCCTGAAATCCCCGGCGAGGAGATTCGAAATCCACCGCTTTTTTTAATTCGGGAGAACTATCATCTGGGTCTTCAGACGCAATCGCAAACGTTTCAGATGCCCGAAATACTAAGCCGGCCACGCCATCTTGGAGTCGGGTGACAGGCAGTTTGTTATTTATTTTTACTTTTAAAATCAACACTCTTTTCAGTAACTAATGCACTATGTAGAGGTCTTCTAATTTGGAAGTTCAAACTTTGAGTGCAATCCAGACTACTCCGACCTGTAGTGTAAGTAAGGCACGTACGTTATCCTATGATACGCTACACAGCCATACAGCTACAAGCGCCCTTCCACTTCCGATCCTTTTCGTTAAAAGTTAACCATCTAGAAAGCCGTCCCTACTCTACCCCAATACCACAACATAGATTACTATGATTAAGCTACTAGGACGAGGTAGGCAGGGCGAGTACAACGTGAAGCGAGCGTGAGAAAGGGGCGAGGGATCACGTGGCCCATGGCTTCCTTCGCACATACGCCCGGAGGCGCGGATCAACGACAGACAGATAACGACCAACAGGCGGCATGTTTACTTTACCAGCAGAAGTCCGCTATGCTGCTCTCGGTTTTCCTTTCCTTCCGGTATTCTCAAGGATGCGGTGTCTCACATTCACACTCATACGTATCTAACGCCGTACTTAATTTGTACTTTGTACTCCAGAGGGCTGCTTCGACGCGCGCGGGCGGCTTGGAGATTCGAGGCATGTCGTATATAGCACCGACTCTTTCTCTCTCCTATTAACAACTGCTATAGTGTTTTACAACCTACCTCCTCTATAAAACTCTCCTGCTTCTTATTGTGGAGGGGCAACACAACCGCGAACTCTATGGCAAGGATCTGACTTATACAATCATCGTATAAAATGGATATATAAAAACAGGTGGTATAAAATAATGTATTGTAGAATGGATGGAGGTCTAAGTTTATTTGAACCTCTTATTTTATACGAAGTCCACCCCCCTTAGCCCCTAGCTACTTATCACGTGGGGTCGCTGTAACCCCACCACATTATGCTGATGCTGGGGAGATAAAAGTGGCACGCACTCGCTATCGTTGGCTTTCAATAAACGTCCCACGCGGGCCGGCTGGCACATTATAAACTAGTGCCTGCCGCAGCGCCGCGTTTCCTGTCTACCGCGAGCTGCCCCGCCCCTTCCTTCTTGTTTTTGTATAGGGGGGCGCGTAAAACACCGTACAGTAGGAGATAATATGCGTATTGCATTGTGCAAGTTGCTCACTCGCTCACTAACTCAGCGGATAGAGCGTTTCTTTCCTTCTTTCTTTCTTTATTTATTTATTTCCGCCCAGGGAGAATGTGAATGCGAGTTCGGCAAGGTCTTCACTTCACTTACGTGCAAGTACACTCTTTACACCCACTCACGCATTCCAGAGGGCGCTCTGTTACGCCGCGGGCCCATGGGCTTTTCCTGTTCCTGTTCCTGTTCCTCACGAGAAGCTAGCGCGCGCACATGAGAGAAAATCCTCTCTCTCTCTCTCTCTTGCATTACGTCTAGCAACGAAGTCCGCGTCTCTTGCGTACTGTATCTAAACAACCTCGTGCCTGCCTGCCGCAAAAAGAGGGCGAGAAAGGAAGAAAGAAAAGAGCTGGGAGTTGGAAGGGCTGGCTGCTTGCTTGGTCTTGGAAATGAATGAACGCCGTCGTGTATGTACGGATCGATGTGCTTGAAAAGAAAGTGCTAGCTCGAGTACCTAGATTTCGGGCTTCGCGACGAATGACTTTGAAAAAATTACGGTAGGGCTGGCTTTTCGTCTCGGAAAGGGGGATGAGTTACTCAATGGGCTTGGAAGGAAAGGAAAGGAAAGGAAAGGAGGTTCGGGCAGCTGGGGTTTGGGGGGGAGGAGGAGGAGGGTATAGACGGTGTTGGAGTAGAGTGCTCTTGGATGTGCGAGTAGGGTATGAACTTATGCAGAGAGGGATTATGTTGTGGTTTGCAGTCTACATGGGCGTTGTTGGGGATATTCCTGCTTGGGGGTTTTGGGTGCGTGGTTGGGAGAGAGTCTAGAGCAAGGCACAACGTCTATATGCTGCTGTGCTCTGTGGTTGATCTAAAATTGTGCGATGGCTCTTGGAGAACGGCGTTGGCGTTGATGTAATACTAGACTAGTCACAGAGCGTTGTCTTCTGACTGGTATGCATCTCATAATCCTACATTCAAGAAGTCTCAATACTGGGCCCCTTCTCTGATTGTGCAACTGATATTAATGCAGAAGAAGTTATAACCGGGTTGACAGCCCTCCACATAGCAGTGCGAAACAGGAAATTCCAAGCTGTTGGGATTCTCATACGGTCGGGAGCTGGTGTTAGCAGCATACGAATAATGGAAGGGATGAATCAATACCTGCAAGATACGGAGTAAGGACTATAGCGCTAACTACCTCGTAATTCGATTGCCAGATACCAAATCCCGTACGTACCTTACGCTCTCGGCAGAGGACCTCATGCTAGAGATTAGAAACGGAAACGGCATGCCTTTACTGCATTTGCTAGCCATGGCGCCGGGCCCCGGGCCCACGAAGTCGTTCAGAGGCACGCCGGGTGGCTAATTAAGTGCAGGGCAGGTCAAAATACCACCTGTCTACGGTACGCAACCATGACATGATCAACTCTGACACTCTCGCATGCTGTGCATGGTTTGGCATATACCTCGAGGCAAGTAAGACATGGGAGTTCGAGTACAGTGCGTATAAAGCTGTGAATACAACATGTGATATACCTGCTGTCGCGTATTTCCAGCAGACGTATAGATCTAGATATGTAATGCCGGTCTTAGATTTATAGATCAATGCTATGATGCAGGAGTAAGATAACACATAAAAGATAAAGATAAAGATGAAGATGGAAATAATAATATGGAAGGATGAAATCCTACACTTGACCTGAAACAAGAAAGAATATAACAATTTTCATTCTAATGCTCACGTGATATGGCACCGGGAAATCTCCTGCTCGCTTGAAATCTGGGACGGATGGTGGTGGCGAATATCGGGAGGATCTGATGGTCCGTGCGTTCACTGTGAGTGTAGTGCAGTGCAGTTTCAGTTGCTGTGAGTAATGCATGAGTGCAAGTACGAGTGCAAGAGAGAAAGTCGCGACAGTGTGCTGCAAAACAAAGTATACTATATATTTTGCAGGTTATATAAGCGTGTGCGGTGGGTGATTGAAGTTGCGTAGCTTATAACTGCGCTATGCGCGGCAAACGATGAGGGGGCGGAGCGTTTTGAGAGGTGTCTGAAGTGGAGGGGAGTTTAATTAAGCGCTGCACATGTGCTGTACATGTGTTGTGTTGTGCTAGACGGCGGCTGCATTTGGTTGGCGGTTGGGGCGGGTGTTGGGGTGGGTGGGGTGGATAGGTGGATGGATGTGGAAGATACAGACGAGGTTGGGGATACGGTAATGGTTTGTTTTGAGATCAGGTGAGAGAGATAGGATGAGGCTGGAATACGGAGTAATGAGGTGAGTGTTACACAGACAGTAGCTTGATCTGTGAGAGTACTCCGTACATGTGGAGCGGAGCGGTGAGGAAAGTGAAGTGAAGGAACTTAACTTTATTAAGCTTGGACGTGACCCGGGAGATTGTTTTGACAGTAAGGTAGTGCACGAGCGATCTCGCATGGCATGGCATGGTATCGTGATAAGAAGATATACCGAGGATAGTCTGCATAAGTCATTCTTCCCTTTTAGGAAGTCTGGAGGCTGAGGATGGATGGGTTCCAAGAAGAATGATGACATGCTGGTGGTGTTACGAATGCAATAGGTATTTCCATAAAACTCGGCATTTAGAAGCTGGTGAAGGACGGAGAGAGGCATATGCAGATTGATTCCATAGAGTACAGTACTCTAGCGTCCGCATTAATGGCTCTACGTCGTATTCGTCTGTCTAGAGTCAATAATAATAATAATCACAAATGGATATAAATAAAGAGGCAAAAGAGATAGTTGATTGATTAGTCATGTGGCTAGCAGTGAGTTTGATGTTGATTGATTTGAAAGCCCAGTGGGCGATGGCGATGATGCTGCCCGAAGCCAAACTCCAGCCAATGACCAGACTACGATTTAAGGATTCGCCGCCTTCACCCTCTCAATCCACCTTCTCCCCTCCCCTCTCCTCTCCTCTCCGGCAATTCTTAGCCAACCAGCCAACCAGCCAACCAGTGAGGCCTAACAAAAGTCCACCATCCAGCTTTCAATAAAGGCCGAGCATTGGCGGGTTGCGGGTCCTCCATCTTATTGCCATCCACCTCCTCACCACCAAGATAATAATAACTCCTCCCCCTTTTTGACTATATATTTGTGCTTCTATTTATTTACTGGGAAAACGTGTAATCTCGCGGATCCTTCACCAAACTCTCCTTGGGCCGCACGTACCTGCTCTCGCAATTTCACGTTAATATCAAAGGAGAGGAGAGAAGAGCAAAGCACGGCCGTTTTCGTTAGGTTAGGTTGGGTTACTCGAGAACATCCATCCGACTCCACAAGCCGAC